>ML103190.1:47282-62241 GCA_003697995.1 Taxidea taxus jeffersonii
GGGCTCAAATGGGTTCCATCCCAGGACCCCAGGATCATGACCTCAGTTGAAAGCAGATGCTTAACCATCTGGGCCATCCAGGTGCCCGTATGTTATAAGTTTCTCACCTATTAATAAGCAGTTTGACATAATTAGTAGTTTTGTATTAGAAATGAATGTCAGACATCAAAGCTGAAAATAAATGGTAAAAGAGAAAGTTGATAGATTTGAAAATTTATTCCCTTCTACTATGATTATGAAAAAATTCTTTCAACTCTATGAATCCCTGCTGTCATTTTTTGGATAGTAATCATAATGATTTTTTCACTGTCTTAAAAACAATTGGGGGACGCCTGGGTGGCTCAGTTGGTTAAGCGGCTGCCTTCGGCTCAGGTCATGATCCCAGCGTCCTGGGATCCAGTCCCACATCGGGCTCCTTGCTCGGCAGGGAGCCTGTTTCTCCCTCTGCCTTTGTCTACCACTCTGTCTGCCTGAGCTCTCTCTCTAATAAATAAATTAAAAAAAAAAAAATTGGGAAGATAAAAATTAAGAAAAGGATGAGATACTTACACCACTGGAAAGGAACTGAGCATACTTTACATGAGGTGAATCAATATCCTTCCTAGAGATGATCAGCGTTATTAACCATTCTGTAGAACAAAGACAGAAAAATTCAGAAATACTCATTAATCAAATGTTGATTAAAAATTTTAACTATGTAACTAAAAGATATTAACAGTCAACATCAGTGAACCATGTTTTTAAAATTACCTTGTACTTTTAAATGAAATCTTGGCTTGAAGTAAAATTTAAAAAATAAAAAAATATTGATAGCTTTCACAATTATTTACTTGGAAAAAGTAATAAAATCACACTCCTGATATTTAATGTTATCAGACATCACCCAGGGAAAAAGATAAAAATGTGTGATGGAATGTATGTATTACTGAGACATTTGAGAAAACTGTTTGATAATAGTTATCAGTGCACTTAAGTAGCACCCTATAAGCAAAAACCCACCACAAAATGACTATAGCTAAAAGTCTTAACTGTGGGGTAAATTCTGGGGTCTAGTTCCAAGTATATTAATACTTAATATCTTGAGTAACTTAATTTCTCTAAGTCCTAATTTCTGCATCTATAAAATAGGGATGATCAATAACTACTTCAAAGAGCTACAAGAAGTTAAAACATTTTTTTTTAATGGTGATGAAAGCACTTCACAAGCTATCAAGAAACAGGGACTATTATTACCAATTTAAAAGGGAGATTAGTGTCCATGTTACTTTAGATTACTGAACACAGTGTAAGTTAATAATAGAGTGAGCCCAGTACTTCTATCTTCTGATTAGTATTCTACTGCTTTATTCACCATTCAGACCCTGTGACCCCTTTCAATTCAGACATAGATTTTAACAAAAAAATGAAATCTACTACTCACAGCTTAGGAGCTTAAGACCATGTATTACTTACTGAACTTATTAGCAGTTTCAAACCACAATCTATAGAAGCAACAATTTCCATTAATTCAAAGTTAAGATTATAAATTACACAAAAGTTAAAAATGTTGATGTCAAAACTCTCACATTAAAATACACATTCAGCACTGAATTATATTAAGCAAGACCAAAGTGTCTAACAGTGACTAATGATATATGCGAAATGTACAGGGTAAAGTTAGAAACCTTTCACATTTGCATATCCTAAATTGTAGCTTTAATGAAGTTCCTGTTGTAGTTAATTTTCTTGCTGACTTAAGAAATACCTGTCCTAAAAAAAGTAGATATAAAGTACAAGGAAAATCTACTGAAAGTGTTGCTGATTCCAAAAATATCAAAACCAAACCATAAAACTGATTACTGGCCAATATAAATTTCTTATTCTTGCTCAAATTCAGCTAAAACATATAAATATCTACTTGTCCTGATATAGGCACAAACTCATAATAAGAGTAAGATATGGTCCCAGTAGTGTAGAAGCATATTAAACTACAGAAGAAGGTCAAATAAAAATTATACACACACACACACCTCTATAATAAAATGCATAATGTGATAAGACTGAAAATACAAGGTTTATGAGAGTAACAATTTAGAGATTAATTTAGGCTACAGAGAACTGGGAAGACTTCTTAAAGTGAGATCTCAGCTGTTATCTGAAGATCAGAGTAAGACTTCCACCAAACCAAGGTGTGAAGGAAGGTGAGAATCAGTGGAAGAAAAGATTCCAGGGAGAAGGAACAGTTAAAGGAGACGATGAGGTATGTTTAGGGCTTAAGTAGACCTATGTGGCCAGCCTTTTACATATATGCATGAGAAATACATGGGCTACAAAGGGAAGACTTCCACAATATGTGGAAGGCTGATTAATGCCTCATAGTAATCCTGACCTTTATTCTGCAAATGTGAGGACTATGGTACAACTGAATCAGACAATCTAGGAAGTAAATTACAAAATCTTCATATCACAGGTGAGGAAACTGAGATTAAGTCACTGATACAGACTTGTTTAACTGCAAATCACTGAGTTTATGTTATTTATATTATGGATATAAACAGACTTAAAATACTCAACAGAGATAAAATATTCTAAGGACAGAAGAGCAAGCAAGTAAGGTGGTGCTATGAATTCTCTACTCTCAGGCTCAATGTCACAAAGCCTTACTGCATAGGAAACACATTTTCTTTTAACTGACAGATTTTTTAAAAAAATATTTCAAAAATGAGTTTAATAAATATTAAAACTTACTTAAATGAGTTTTAAATAAAAATTAAAAATCAGAGCCATTAGAAAGGCCATTATCAGGGGTGCCTGCGTGGCTCAGTTAGTTAAGCATCTCTTGGTTTTGACTCAGGTCATGATCTCAGGGTCCTGAGAACAAACCCTGCATCAGACTCCCTCTTCCTCTGCGCCCCCATCCCCACACATGTGTGCTCTCTCTGTCAAATAAATAAATAAATCTTTAAAAAGGGGGGAGGTGTTCAAAAAAACAGAAAATAACAAGTACTGACAAAGATGTGGAGAAAATGAAACCTTCCTGTGTTGCTGGTGAGAATGTAAAATAGTGCTGCCATTATGGAAAACAATATGGAGGTTTCTCAAAAAATTAAAAATAAAAATACCTTATAATCCAGTAATTCCACTACTGGGTATTTACCAAAGAAAATGCAAACAGAAAACCAAAAATATGTATGTACCCCTATATTTATTGCAGCATTACTTACAATAGCCAAAATATGGAAGCAACCTAAATGTCCACTGACAGATGAATGGATAAAGATGTAGCATATATTTGAATGCAATATTACTCAGCCATAAAGAGGAATGGGATCTGGGACCACAAGGATGGACCCAGAGGGTCAGACATTAATCAGATTGAGAAAGATAAACACCATATGATTTCACTCATATATGGAATCTAAAAAATAAACAAGCAAACAAAAAGCAGAATCAGACCTACAAATACAGAAAATACACTGATGGTTGCCAGAGGAAAGGGAGGTGGGGGGATGAGCAAAATGGGTAAAGAAAAAAGTAGGAGATATAGGCTCCCTGTTATGGAACAAATAAGTCATAGGAATAAAAGGTACAGCATGTGGGATATAGTCAATGATACTGCAAAAGCATTGTGTGGAGACAGATGGTAGCTATACTTGTGGTAAGCACAGTGTAACATTTAGAGATGCTGAATCACTATGTTGTACACCTGAAACTAATGTAATATTGTGTGTCAACTATATTAAAAAAAAAAATAAAAGAAATCTGAACTTAGAAAAAAAAGAAAGTATCCAGCTCTAAAAAGTAAGTAACCTATAAAGGTTAAAGAATCAGCTCCTCATTGGCCTCTTCATCTTTTGTACTTTAAAGAGAGGGGCACCTGGGTAGTTCAGTCTGTAAGTGTCTGACTCTTGATTTAGGCTCAGGTTGTGATCTCAAGGTCATGAAATCAAGCCCCCCACCTCTCAGGCTCTGTGCTCGTGGGGAGTCTGCTGGAGATTCTCTCCCTTACCCACTACTGCTGTCTCCCCTGGCATGCATGCTCTTTCTCTCTAAAATAAATAAATCTTTAAAAAAATAATTTAAAAAATAGAGTTAAGGAACATTCACAGACGACAGAGATGAAAGAATCCTGTGCCAAAAAAGCTTACATTTTGATACATGAAAAAAACTGCAAATATGCAAAAATTCAGAGCATACTTTCTCAGGCACCCCAGTTAAGAAAAATAACTGAGAAAAGGTTCTAACTAAGAAAAAACAAATCAGAAAAAGAGAAGTGGTAACAGGGAAGATGAAAAAGACGAGTAATATTATAATCAATGAAACTTTGAGTTTATATTATATAATACACATTTAAATAATCAAATGTCTAGGAACAGATAACTTACATGATAAAGACTCTTGAAACAAAAAGACTGTATCATAAAAACATTTCAATACATTTCTAAACTATTCAAAGTAAAAGAGTTGAAGACAGGTAAGATGAAGGTAGGCAGAAGTAAAAATACTTCCAAGATCTCATGAGGAAGAAGAGGATAAGGGGAAAAAGGAAGAGAGGCAGAAAATAAAAGTATTCTAAAGGTCTCATCTCTTCAAGGTCAAGAAGCCAACAGAGAAGGCAATAAGCATCTTTTGGGGGAAAAGAATATTTTGTTTTCGGGTTACTGCAAAGGAACATTTATCAGTCAAGGTATAATTTTAAGGTCAAAAGTACTTACCAGGATAAAGAAAAATATTATACAATTATAAAATACACAGTTTATAATTAAGTTGTAAGAGTTCAAAAACTGTATATATCAAACAACATAGCAGGCAATAAAGTAAAACTTATTAGGACTTTAATAAATTTATTTTTAAAAATACAAATGTTGGGGCACCTGGGTGGCTCAGTGGGTTAAAGCCTCTGCCTTCGGCTCAGGTCATGATCCCAGGGTCCTGGGATCAAGCCTCGCATCAGGCTCTCTATGTGGCTGGGAGCCTGCTTCCCTTCCTCTCTCTCTGCCTGTCTCTCTGCCTACTTGTGATCTCTGTCTGTCAAATAAATAAACAAAATCTTAAAAAAAAATAAAAATACAAATGTTTACTGAGTAATTCCAGCATACCTTCTAGAATGGACAAATACAGTTGGAAAGAAGAAAATAACAACTTTAATTATATTATCAATAAATATGATTTTTAAAAGATAACTTATAACCCTCTAACAAAAAGAGGTATTTTTTCCTAAGTTTATTACCATGACTGATCCTAAACATGGTTATAATGAAAGTTTTAGGTCATTTCGGAGATATATACCTCAAAAATTAAGAAAAAAATTACAACAATTTCTTTCTGTAAAAACTGCGAGATGACACTTGATAATATTTGGATCAAAAAGGAAATCAAAAGGGAAATTATGCTTTATGTGGTAAGCAATGACAAAAAATAGAAAAAATAACTAAAACCCATGTGATCCAGCAAAATTTATATTCACAAGTAAATTTATGGCTCTAAGAATTTTAATTTTTTTTTCAAAGGCAAGGGAGAAAAACATTCTGTAAAAAAGAAATAAGAGAAGAAACAAAATATATCAAAATAAACTACGAAGGGGGAACCTGGGTGGCTCAGTCAGTTAAGCAGCTGCCTTCAGCTCTGGTCATGATCCCAAAGTCCTAGGATGGAGCCCCGAACTGGGTTCCCTGCTTGGCAGGAAGCCTGCTTCTTCCTCTCCCACTCGCCCTGCTTGTGTTCCCTCTTTCCCTATGTCTTTCTCTCTATCAAATAAATAAATAAAATCTTTAAATTTTTTAAAAAAATAAACTAGGAAGAAGAAACTAAGAGATATTTAAAATTAACCTAACATAAAAAAGGTATAGAGGATATAAATAAATCTAAAAGGTACCCCTTTGAATGCTGATGAAATAATCCCTCAGTCTAGTGAGTGGGTTAAACAAGGTGGGGAAAGAGACTCACAAGATTCAGAATAAAAGAGAAAACCATAAGCATAGGAGATAACTAAGAAAACAAGATAAAACAAAAACAAAAACACACCCACAAATGCAATTTCATGGCAGAATTTGAAAACCTAAAAGAGAAAATGATTTCCCAGTAAAACAGAAAATATCAAAATTAACCCGAGAAATGAATTCTTGAGTAGAACCAAACACCATAAATTAAAGATAATTAAAAACCTACTATAGAAAAAGATACCAATACAAGCTGGGTTCTCTGTACATTCTTAATCTTTAAAAAAAAAAGTTATTCTATCAAATATCAAATTCTATCTAATATCAAACCATAGAAAAATACAAAAAATGTTCCAAGGCATTTTTAGGTCAAAACAACACAAAGCCAAATCTAATAAAGGTACTAGCACATATAATATACCTATAAACCGATTTCACTAAAAAGTATAATTCTGAATTTTAAAAAAATCAATGTAGACAACAGAGTCCAGCCACATGTCAAAAATAATATACACCTATAATTATTGCAGAAATATGAGAGTGGCCCCCTTATAATCAACATAATCCAATACATCAACAAATTCAGGAGAAAAAAAATCATATTATTATATCAATAGATGCTGAAAAGGCATTTGATAAAATTCAGCAACCATTTTTAATAAAAGCTCTATGGGAAAAAAATAAGCATTTTGAAAAAAGAACAGTAGCAAGTACCATATGCAGCAAAACACTATAACCATTTCAAATAAAACTAAGGTTGAACACAATAAATATGTACACACAGTGTACATATGTGTGTGTTTATGAATATACCTATATTAAGAACTTGCTTCTGTATGGAAATTTGATGAACTGCAGAAGAGAACCAACGACAGTGGTTACTTTGAGTACAGGGTGGAAACTGTAAAGATTAGAGAAAGGGTAGGAAGGAGAGTGTTCACAGGGAACATTTTTTATTATTTTAATCATATGAATGTTATTACTCATTCAATAAATCAAATTCACAAAATTAGGGGTTAGAATAGGAAGCCCAGGTGTGCCTGGATGGCTCACTCACTGAAGTGTCTGCCTTCGGCTCAGGTCATGATCCCAGAGTTCCAGAATCAAGCCCCACATCGGGCTCTCTGGAGAGCCTGCTTTTCCCTCTGCCCATTACTCTGCTTATACTCACTCTCTCTCTCTCTCTCTCATATTCTCAAATAAATAAATAAAATCTTAAAAAAAAAAAAAAAGAATAGGAAGTCCACTAATCCCTTTTAAAATCAACACTGACTTGAAGATTATAGCAACTAGGGGCGCCTGGGTGGCTCAGTGGGTTAAAGCCTCTGCCTTCGGCTCAGGTCATGATCCCAGGGTCCTGGGATTGAGCCTCACATCAGGCTCTCTGCTCAGCAGGGAGCCTGCTTCCTCCTCTCTCTCTGCCTGCCTCTCTGCCTACTCTCTCTGTCAAATAAAAAAAAAAATCTTTAATTAAAAAAATAATAAAATAAACAGATTATTTTAAAAAAAGATTATAGCAACTAATTAAGATACAAAAATGAATTAACTGGCATAAATATCAGAATGAAAGAAAAATATCTTTTTACTAATGACCTGATGGAATACCTAGAAAATGCAGACAATTCTAGCAAAAGAAAACTGAAATTAATAAAAATAAATTATCAAGAATACATTACAGTTAAAATAAATAATAAAAAAATTTTCCCTAGAGAGAAACACCTATAAAAATGGGAAAAATAGGGACGCCTGGGTGGCTCAGTTGGTTAAGCAGCTGCCTTTGGCTCAGGTCATGATCCCAGCATCCTGGGATCGAGTCCCTCATCGGGCTCCTTGCTTGGCAGGGAGCCTGCTTCTCCCTCTGCCTCTGCCTGACACTCTGTCTGCCTGTGCTCGCTCTCTCTCTCTCTCTCTCTCTCGAACAAATAAATAAATAAATAAAATCTTAAAAAAAAAAATGGGAAAAATATTTCATTCATAGTACTTTGCCCCACTGACTGTATAGAGAAATAACCTCAAAAGATTTGTTAATTTTTATAGGATCTTAAAATTATAAAGCAGAAAGTCCAAGAACTACCCAGAAAAAAGAGTAAACCAAAAGTAGACTTCACTGACCATGTTTCATAATACTTTCAAAAGACACTAATCAAGGGGCGCCTGGGTGGCTCAGTCAGTTAAGCGTCTGCCTTCGGCTCAGGTCATGATCCTGGGCTCCTGGGATCAAGCCCCACATCGGGCTCTCTGCTCAGTGGGGAGCCTGCTTCTCCCTCTCCCTCTGCCTGTGGCTCCCCCTGCTTGTGTGCTTTCTCTCACTCTGTCAAATTAATAAATAAAAATCTTAAAAAGAAAAAAAAGACACTAATCAAATCAACATGGCATTGGCTTAGGAATAGAAACATATGAGAGGAACAGAATAAAGAACTTAAATACAGATTCTAGCACATGTGAAAAATGTACAAATCAAAAGTTAAATTCTATTTCTGCAAGAAAGGATAAATTATTTTTTTTTAATGATCACCACAAAACTGGCTGTCATCTAGAAAAAAAAGATCTTTATCTTACATTCTTTATTAAAAAAATAAACCCTAGGCAGCTTAAAGAAGGAGAAACAAACAAAAAAAATAAACCACAGCAATACATTCTACAATATAATTTATAAGATGACAAGTATTCTAAACAATCTTAACAAAGAGGAGAAACTTGAAAAGATAGACATAAAAGTTTATTTTCCTAGACATAATAAGTGAAAAAAGCATAAACAAACTCAGAAATTAAACCAGAAAAAAATATTTGACATGTAGAAAGAGAGCAGACTCAAGTTGTCAAGTTTATAAAAAATACTCAAACTTACTAAAAGCAAAATAACAATTATGTGGTTTAACAATGAGATAGCACTTCAGCAAAAATATAAAAGACTGATTAATACCCTCTCAAAAGGGTACTGTTATATTCGTTATCTAAGTGAATTATTCCATCAAGGAATCTAGCACCATGTATAAAATTTAAAGTACATATACCTTTAACCTAGTAGTCCAATTCCTGGTAATCTAGCATATAGAAATAAAAATAATCATACCTCGCATGTACAAAGATGCTTACTGTCACTTATTTTCCAAATTCTTAGTCTTTATAAACAGAGATGTTTCAATCAATACAGGAATGACTGAATACATGACAATTTACTCTGATCAATTAACACAATGCAATCATTATTAGGTACCTTAGTGGTGGATTTGCACCTTTCATTTCTTGAGTAAAAAAAAACCAAAATGTAATCAAATGATTATAATATGACCAGGTTTTTCAAAAAAAATACAACCAAAAAACCCCCTTTGTATGTGTATGTCTTATGTCTTATATGCATACATATACACATATGTAAGTACATGAGCACAGAGAGAAAAACAGGTAGTCATCAGGTCACGGAGTTGGGGTTAAGGACAGATACATGTATTTGGACTATGGTCTGGAAGGATAAATGCATCTATACAGTAGATACACATACACACACATTTATGCAATAAAATTGTAAAAATTCCTACTATCAGAAATGGACTCAATTATCAAATGGTTAATTTAGGGTTGTCAAAATCCTACACAAAGGCTGAACAATGAAGAAGCCTACTGTCAGCATTGTTGACTACTGAAGAAAAATATAATCCAGAAAATCCACTGGAATAAAAGCCTGTAGATGCTGTATAATCTACAGGTAGTAAGAAAGCTTTTTTTTTAACCCTACTTTTAAAAAAAATTTTTAACTTTTTTTAATAAACATATAATGTATTATTAGCCCCAGGGGTACAGGTCTGTGAATCGCCAGGTTTACACACTTCACAGCACTTACCATAGCACATATCCTCCCCAATGTCCACAACCCCACCACCCTCTCCCGACCCCCACCCCCCAGCAACCCTCAGTTTGTTTTTTGAGATTAAGAGTCTCTTATGCTTTGTCTCCCTCCAGATCCCATCTTGTTTCATTTATTCTTTTCCTACTCCCCCAAACCCCCCACATTGCATCTCCACTTCCTCATATCAGGGAGATCATATTATAGTTGTCTTTCTCCAATTGACTTATTTTGCTAAGCATAATACCCTCTAGTTCCATCCACATCGTCGCAAATGACAGGATTTCATTTCTTTTGATGGCTGCATAGTATTCCATTGTAAGTTCCTCAAAAAGTTGAAAACAGAGCTACCCTATGACCCAGCAATTGCACTACTGGGTATTTACCCTAAAGATACAAATGTAGTGCTCTGAAGGGGCACGTGCACCCGAATGTTTATAGCAGCAATGTCCACACTAGCCAAACTATGGAAAGAACCTAGATGTCCATCAAAAGATGAATGGATAAAGAAGATGTGGTATATATATATACAGTGGAATACTATGCAGCCATCAAAAGAATTAACCCTACTTTTTAACATAAAAAGTAGTAAAGGAAAAGATTGATTTTTTTGTCTTTTTTTTTTTTTAAAGATTTTATTTATTTATTTTTCAGAGAGAGCAAGCACAGGCAGACAGAGTGGCAGGCAGAGGCAGAGAGAGAAGCAGGCTCCCTGCCGAGCAAGGAGCCTGATGCGGGACTCGATCCCAGGACGCTGGGATCATGACCTGAGCCGAAGGCAGCCGCTTAACCAACTGAGCCACCCAGGCATCCCTTTTTGTCTTTTTTTTAAAGAAAAGATGAATTTCAAAAGAACTACTATAGTCTGCCTCCCACCCCAAACTCCTTTTTCTCTTCCACCCAAACACCACTCAGTTTCTTCATACATCTTTGTACAAGGGTGAATATAACTTTATGATAAATTCCCAGCAGAGAAACTGTTGACAAAAGGTATATACATTTTAAGTTATGATACATTTGTCAAATTGCCTCCCAAAGAGGAAATAATTTATACTCTCACCTTCAGGAGGTGCTTAATTGTGAATCCAGTATATCACTGGTGATGTACAATTGAATTTATGCTGTACAATTCAGCATGTATCTGTTTCATTCAATAAGAGTAAACACAGGAAGGACAAAATATTTAAATCAAGGAAGAAAGACATAAACAAGGAGTATAAGGCTTTATGAAAAAGGAAGCATAAGAGAAGATGAAGAGTTAGCTTAGCTATGGTACAAGCAGTAAGCAAGCCATCAAAAGGAGAGGGAACAGTGGACAGTACAAACATCAATTAGTAACCCCTTATGTCCAGATTTGGACACTAAAAAGGAATTCTCAGAAGTTTAAAACAACCATTACAGAGCTCCTTTTACTGCTCGTTCAGCACCTCACACAGAACCCAGTGTTACCACTTAAACTATTTTAAATAAAGTAAAAATGTGTTAAAATAAGAGGCACACATCTTCATGATCCTATAAGTTAGATGCTATTAGTATTTTCAAATTACAGGCTGTGAATTCACAGAAGTGAACCCTCTTCCTGACTAGATACACATCAAGACATATACACATACAGAAATACATAACTAAACATACTGGCTGCCTGGCTGGTGCAGGCAGTTAAGCACCCAGCTCTTGGTTTCAGCTCAGGTCATGATCTCAGGGCCATGGAGTGGAGCCCGGTGTCAGGTTCTATTCTCAGCATGGAGTCTGCTTGAGATTCTCTTTCCCTCTCCTCCTGCCCCTCCCACTCATGTTCTCTCTCTCTCTTTAAAATAAATAAATAAATCTTTTTTTTTTTAAAGAAAGAGATCAATAAACAGAATACATGAAGGGAAAAAGGGTCTTAAAAAACTCCACTAGAAAAAACAAAGTGAACGTTCCTTCCCCTTAGCTCTCAGTCCTTTTGTCCAAAGATAAATATTGTTTCCTGTGAATCCGTATAAAGATAAAAATTAAGAAATAAATATACACAGACCTCCATATAGCTATCATACACTTCCTTTCCCTAATGGTGGTTTTAAAAAACTTTTTATTATGAAAATTTGCAAATATGTACAAGGGCAGTTAGAACACAGTAATAAATGCTTAGGTGCCTATCACCCAGCTTGAATAATTAAGAAGGGAGGGGAGCTGTTAATTGTTTTAAAGCAAATTCCAGACATCTTAATCATTTTAACATGTAATTCTTAGCAAGCCTGAATATCTGGTTTCTACATTCAGGAGTAGATTAGATATGGAAATTTAGAAAGTGGTTGGGAGTGTATAAAAAGCTTTACCACAGAAGAAATGATAGCTCCCTGAAAAGAACAAAATGAAATACATGAAAACAACTATTTAATTACACATCATACATCTAACACTAACTTTTCAAAAAGTTAAAATCATGTTTAGGGGCCTTTGTTTTGTTTAAACACAAAAGGCAAGAAAGTATTGATACACTCGTTTTTAAATTTTTTTTTAAAGATTTTATTTATTTATTTATTTGACAGACAGAGATCACAAGCAGGCAGAGGAGTAGGCGGGGGGTGGGGGGGAAGCAGGCTGCCCACTGAGCAGAGAGCCTGACGTTGGGCTCGATTCTGGGACCCTGAGATCATGACCTGAGCCAAAGGCAGAGGCTTAAACCACTGAACCACCCAGGTGCCCTGATACACTCATTTTTAAAAGTTGAAATGGTTAAAAGTTTACATTTTAGGAAGTAATCAGAAAGTGTTTCATTTATGTCAAACATTTTCCCCTGGACAATGCTAGATAAATGAGGCTTTACTACATTTAGCTGTGACTTGAGAGGCACATGCAGAGTTCTGCAGTGTAAAATGCTTGGTGATGTAAGGAAAAAAGAACCACAGATATTACAAATTTTTAAAAACTCATCTAGATGAGAATATTAATTTCTCAAATAATGCCTCCAAGTAGTTAAAAACTGTAAATAACAACTGCTACCACTATTTAATGTATACTTCCATGGGCCAGACACTCACTGGATAAGGGCTTTACACATACAAACTCATTTAATCTCACAATCCCTGAGGTAGGGAATTAAGACAAGACACTACTTGCCCACTGTCAATCAGTTAATGGACCTTTCCTTTTCTTAATAGAATTGTAACTATATATGTACTTACATCAGGATTCATCTTTCTGCAAATATAATTTTAGGGATTCAGTTTACAATTTTTCTGGGGCAATGTTTCCAATTGTGATAGGTACTATGCAACAAGTTGAGCAAAAGATACACCACTACAAAATCTAATATTTACACCAAGTTTTACTCATTATGATTCATGATTAAAGGATATCTCATATTATGGAGATTTTTATTCCAAAAGAATTATTACATATACTTGTCAAATTTTTAAAGACCTATAGGCTCATGTAGCTTCTCCTATATCTCCAATAACATGGAAATTTAATGGAAGAGTTTTGCTGATAAAGATCTTCCTTTTATAGACTCTAAATGGTTTCTTATAACTTCAACCCACTCGTCTGGCTGAATCAATACAGACTAAATTTCTTCTTTTCTCTTTCACAAGGCAGCTTTTAAAATTATCTGCATAATCTTGCAAAGAGTCTCCATGCTAAATATTCCCAGCCCTGATTCCAGTTTGACACAGTTTCTTCGTTTGTCATGATCCCGAATGTCTTCTCTTAAAAAGTGGCTCCCCAAATTCAACACAATACTTCTGCAAAGAACCTAATCAGAGCAGAATACAGAGAACTATTAGTTTTCCTGTCCTAGACCTAAAATTATATTACTTTCTCCCACTACCAAGTCAATTTTGTGTATACTAAATTTGCAGACCAGTTTTTTTTTGCACATTCACTCAAGAGGCAGTGATTAAACATCTATGATGATAACTGAACCAGGCCTCTTTTTATCCCAGACTTCCCTTCCCTAAACTCGGCTTTTTTTAAAAAGGAAAAACAATTTCACTTTTCCTTTCTTTTTCTTCTAAGCAAATATTAATCTTTAGTATATCATATATTTATATTGTCTATTATTTGTGTCACTATTGTCCATTATCTCTACCTGCCCTAGTATCTGGAACATAATAGGAAATACAATATTTGTTGAACTAATTCATGAATAGATAGAAGAGAGTGGAACATTCCTGTTTTGTATGGCCTCTAGAAAGGAGTCTCCAAGCTACTATACTTCATTGTTGGATCATCTTGAAGCTTTAGCAATAAATACAATTAATCAGAGGAACCATATGACTGCCACATACCCTCCAGAATTTACTATGGTGGTCAAATAAAGGAGTTATAGGTTTTGATTACTTTAAGATATGTGGTGGTTTTTGACGTTACCTTCAAAGTATTCCCTACTTTTTTCCATTCTAAAATAATGGTATAACCTGGAAATAAAAAAAGACATTTCTCTATTATTAATAGAAGGTCATTAGTAAACTCTATGGAACTATGCTGTGAAATGTTGGGAAATACTTATCCTTAGGTAAGAGGCTGAGCCAACATCTCTGCCTTTATATGTGGCTTCAAATGTACTTGACTCCAACCATGACCACCTTTATACCTGTGTCAGTTTAGACACCACTTTCTTGTGGCTTTTATATCTAAAAGAATTGTAGTTTCAGATTTTTAAAATTTATTTAAGTTCAAAATATATGAAGTGGCTACTGTTTATATCATCCTATTTTGTATTCCCTACTATGGAAGTCTCAGGGTGCTTGACCCTCATGGGGTTCTTACAGTTAAGTTACACCATGACCCTACTTCCTTCTTATGGAATTGCAATATCAATACATTGTAGCAGACAGCATTTCCTCTCCACATCAGTTTAGAACAGTTGTTCCCAAACTGTGCTATGCATCAGAATTAAACACACAGAATCCTTAGCCAACTCTGGACCTACTGAATCCAAATAACTGGATGTAGGAATCCATGAACACTTTTCTTCCTTAAAGATTTCATTTACTTATTTATTTAGGAGACAGAGAGGGACAGAGTGTGGGCAAGCAGGGGGAGGGACAGAGGGAGAGAGGGGCAGAGGGAGAGAGGGAGAGAGAGAGAGTGTGAGTCTCAAGCAGACTCCACACTGAGTGTGGAGCCTGACGCAGGGATCACATCCCATAACCTTGAGATCCTGACTTGACCCCAAACTGAGTCAGATGTTTAAGATTAAGCCACCCAGGCA
>RCUC01136083.1:0-34162 GCA_003697995.1 Taxidea taxus jeffersonii
GTTAGGTTGAGTAGAATTCCTCACCAGACAAGAGGTGGTAAGGTGGATTTTCTGGGATTCAGAAAATCTAAGTTCAACTTCTCGATTTGCCATTGGTTTTGTGTCTCGTCTGATACTTGATGTTTTTTCTCTTGTGAAATTAGGTAGCTGGACATATTGATTTCTAAATTCTCCTCTGATTCTATAGGCAAACAAAATGTTGTAAGATTTAGCATCTGACCATTTCATTTGCATAATGTGTGGCCGGGCAAACAGGCAGAATACTTCTAGGCAATCCACCATTGTGTTACTTCTCCTCCCCGTACCCCCCCACCCCAGTTCTATTAGGTTAGAAAAGAAAAGCAATTCAGTAACATGAACACTGTGATTCCAGTCTTGTTCCATAGGTTTACATAAACAAACCACCACAACAAAATAAATGCATGCATGAGATAAAAAGATGCCAGTTTCTCAAATTTAAATACAATCTTTGATTCTGAAATTCTTGTGATATTGGATTCCATTTTTAACATAGCAAAATTATTTTTTAGCAGAGCCCTTGCCGGGTGTGTGGCTCCAGGGAAGAGAGATACTTTATAATAGAACAAGAATTAACATTTCAGTGTAAGGAATCTTGGTTAAATCTAAGCAGATATTTCATGAGTAAACTATGAAGAATCTCCTCGGTATAAGAGCTTAAGGGAATAACATTTCAGACTGGGATGCTCAGAGAATGCTTTATGGAGGAGTTTGATATAAGTTAGGATGTATTAAAGAATGTAAAATGTACATTGAGTAGTAGATGCCAAGAATAATGGTGTGAAGGTGAAAACATACAAAGGATGTTTTTCTGACAGTAAAACATCCAGAATGCAGAAGGTGAGATAAGGCTTGAAAAACAGGTTAGCCCTAACTGGGGATGACATTGAATGACATTGAATAGATGAACTTCAAAGAATTTTACCCTTTGGGCAATAAGGAATACATTCAAAACTTTTTAAAACAACAGCAATGGATGAAAGTGTTTTAATTTAAAATATTCCTATCATTCTTCAGAATGAGTTGGAAGAGGAGAAAGTGACAACAAGCTCAAAAATTAACATATTATTCCCAAAGTCCAGGTCTGCATTGACACAATCCTGCACTTGGTGGCTGGTGGTAGGAATTGGAAAAGAGAAAGAGAAACAAAATAGTGGGAAGAGAGAATTGTAGGTAGAAGCAACAAGTGAGGGGAATAAGGCAAATGCTTGTGTGGTTTTAGATCTGCGACACTGAGCAAATTAGTGGTAGTTTTATAAAGAATAGGGAGTACAGGAGAGCAAACATATTTTGAGGAGCCTAATGGGGTTGTCAGTATTTTAGACAGTGAATTTAGATAGTGGGAATAGAGCTCAGGCAGATGTAAATATGAGTCCAAAGGGCAAGAGGGACTCTTCTCTGACTGAGAGTGGGTATCAGAGTAAGGGCATTCTGGGGGTTGAGAGCAGGGGTGCTACTCAAACCTGCTTTGCATTCACCAATGTGTGAACCTGGCCCTGAGACAGGAGGACTTGGGTTTTGGGGTCAGACCCTCCAGGCTTTATCTCCCAACCTTACCACTTGCTGGCTACTTGACCTTAGGCAAATTATTTCACCACCTGTGCCAGTTTCCCCTCTTGTAAAAAGAGACAGTAATAGTGCCCCACCATTAGGATTGAGTAAATCTATAAAGTGCTTGAGATGCTTTAAGTATTTTTATTTTTTTAATTTTTATTTTTTTAAAAGATTTTATTTATTTGACAGAGATCACAAGTAGGCAGAGAGGCAGGCAGAGAGAGAGAGAGAGAGAGACAGAGGCAGGCTTCCTGCTGAGCAGAGAGCCCCACACCGGGCTTGATCCCAGGATCCTGGGATCATGACCTGAGCCGAAGGCAGAGGCTTTAACCCACTGAGCCAACCAGGAGCCCCGCTCTAAGCATTTTTAAATTAACTTTTCTAAGACTTTATTTTCTTCTGTGAATAATTAGGATTGTGATGATATTTATAGACCTACTGTGAGAATTAAATACAAAAAAAGTACACAAAACTCACAGCAAAGTGATTAGTTGGTAGCAAGAGCTCACTTTTGAATAACCACTTAATTCAATTATTCAATAAATATCTATCGTGCACCCCCTCTCCTAGTGCCAGGCACTTTCCTAGTAACTGGGAGCCCGGCATCAAGGAAACAAACAGTGAAGGCACTCACATCCTACTGGGGTGAGGCCAGCAATCTCATGCCATGTGAAAAAAGGAAAGCAGGTCCAGGGCATTGAGGAGGATGCACGTGGCTTAGACAGAGTGGTAAGGAAATGTGTCCCTGGAGAAGGGACATTTGAGCAGAATTTTAGCTGAATGCAAGGAGGGGAAACCCAAGCAGTAATCTGTATGGGATGTGAGGGTGGGGTCCGGAGGTTTCCCGACAGAGCCAACCACGCATGCGCTGCCGCCTCGTGTTAGTGCGCAGTGCCTCGTACTCTGGAGGACCCCTGAGCTCCCTGAGGCTAGGACACCGAGGAGGGAGTAGAGGGAGGTGAGGGGTGGTGAGAGAAGTTCCTGGAAAACAGTGCGGTCCAATAGAAGTAAAATGTCAGCTTTGTATGTGATGCTGTTAACGTTTCTAGTAGCTACATTTTTGAAAGTAAGAGAAACAGGTGAAATTAACCCAGTGTCGCCAACATACTCTGTTAACACACAATCGCTATAAAAAATATTCACCAGAAATGTATAATCTTTTTTCTTTCTTTCTTCCATTTTTTGTACTAAATCTTTCTGACCTGGTGGGCATTTTCCACTTGCAACACATCTCAATTCAGACCAGCCACATTTCAAGTACTCAGTTGCTCCATGTGGCCTGGGGCTACCATCCTGGCGGGGGGTGGGGGTTCCAGTGCAGCACAGAGAGTGTTACAGCTCATGGGAAGGAATCTGGATTTTATTCTGTGAGGAATAGGAAGTCGTTGGAGGGTTAGAGGGCTGGGGGAAAGTGTGTGTGTGTGTGTGTGTGTGTGTGTGTGTGGTGCAGGGTGAGGGATGGGGAGAACATTATTTGATTTCGTCTTTAAATTGTCGCTCAGTAGGTGGCTCACCAAATATAAATCTTACTTCTCACACTTGGTGGAACAAAAAATATCTCCTAGACTGTCTTCTTTAAAATCACATTAAACCCAGTTCCAAATTCTTTTTGCTAGGTGGATGAGAAATTTATTTCCAAACAATTTGTATGATTCCACTTCTTTTTTTCCCCCTTTCTTTCAACAGTTTTAACTCATGAATTCAGTGTTCCTGTGGTTGTTGGAGTAGGGCAGATAGTGCAGTGCCAAAGCATTGCAGTCCATTCCAAGCACCAGTCTACTCTGGGTGTTATTGAGATACCCATTTCCAGAGCCCAGGTATTCCCGGAAATCTGTGGCTTCCATCCTGTCTATGGCACAAGTACGTGGCAGGGTGCCTGCCTAGTGCACCTTGCAGGGTCCTGTCACACTTTCCAAGGAGTTCTTAATTTTATGAGCTACACTGATTTTCCTCTCCTTGCCAGGCCTGGAGACAAGTTTTTCCCATTTCTGTTTCTTTCTTCTTTCCACAGAGAATACCTAGGTTGATCCTTTCAGTCATTCGGATTTCAAAAGAGACAGAAAACAGGGTTGTCTTCTGCAGCTCCTGCTCCCCAACCCCTGCCTCTTGAATCTCTAAAGCAAAGAATTTGAATGGGCTTGACTACCTCCTCGTAACAAATGAATGCGAAGTAAAGGGAACAAATGCAAATTAGCACCTCCACCTCCGTGAGTTACCTGCCACACCAGCTCTTATTACCACGTAGAAGACCTTTAATTGGTGGTTGAATATTTCTAACATCTCTGAACAGGATAGATTCACATGAAGCAGAAGTGTGATCTACGTGAGGCTCTGCAAAAGCCTAAAAAGCAAAGAAATGATTGCTAGATGATTATTCATTTCTGATTTTCTTCATGTTTAAATCTTTCTCCTCAAAATGAGATCCTTGAACCAACAGCAATGGCGTTCCCTGAGAGTTAAGAATGCAGCATCCCAGGTACCCCCATAGTTCTAGGAACCAGAAGCTGCACCGTAACAATATCCCCAGGTGAGCAATCTGCACACTCAAGTGTGAGAAGCCCTGATCTAACACAGTGACTCTCATTTGGAGCTTAGATTTGTTATAAGCCAGTGGCTCTTCCTGATAAATTAAGCCATCAAAGGTAATAACCAGGTGCCTATAATGTGTAAGGTGCTGAGTTTAGGGACTACAAGGACACATAACAGTGTAAGACAGTCTTTGCCTTCAAGGAGCTCATGGTCTTTTCGGAAAGATAAGATACAAACACATGAGCGGTAGGTAAGCATCTAACAGAGTACAGACAATAGCACGTCAACATGAGTTTATAATAGCCAGGTCTTTAGGGGATAGAGAGGATTTCAGCCAGGTTTGAAAGATGAGAAGGATTTATTGTTCAGAACTATAGAACTTTATTCTCTCTGTATTTAAGGTCACTGGGGGAAAAAATTCTCCCTAATGAAGAATTACAAGCCAGAGGCAGACCACACTTCTGAGAAAAGCAATAAAGTGTCTTTCTCTATATGCAAATTTAAGCATGCCATTAGAAAGACTCTATAAGGTGACACTTAGCTGCCAGATTTCTCTTTTTCTTAAGGCCTGTTTGGTGGCAGAGTGCTGAAGAGAAGTAGCCTACAACATATTCTTATAAGGAGCAGCTGTGTGTCCTTGCAAATGGAGGGCGCACCTCCAATGTCAGGCCCCACCTATTGTTTCCAACTAATGTGGATAGTTCGCAGAGATACAGATTGAAAATTCCATGATTGTACATATTATAATCTTTGTAAGCTAAAGTCTTTCACTGACTTCAACAGAAAAATCCCAAGAGGAATGCATAGCACAGCTCTTCCCCATGAGCTCGCTCAGAGGTGCAAGGAATAAGAGGTATTTGGTGATGACGGTAAGGGCTCCAAAGTCGGAGCCACACAGCAGACCAGAAAAAGATTCTATGGTTTGTCTCTCTTTGTGCACTTTCTTCTTCGGTATTAATAAAACTTAATGGAAAACCCTACCTTTTGTTGAACTCATAATCTTATTTTAGCATTTTAATGATTATTCTTTATGACTTATAGGGGCCACGTAGACCATAATGCACAATTAGAGGTAGCATGCCCTTTCCAGGGTCAATGGCGCTACACAACTTTTGTACATATGATGGGTGTATTATACTTTTATTACTTGATTAGCTTTGGCAATCAGGAATTTAAGTCATAATTGAATCATGTCAAGTACATTTACATTGCACATGAATCCAAGAAAAGAATGTGATGAGTACACCATAGGTTTAATTCAGGGTTATCTAATTGTTTTATCCTAAAATACAGCTCCTCTCATCTCGCTGAACCCACACACTAAATTAGGGACTTCAGGCTGCCAGAATTCATTTGTGTTCATGGATTTTCACTTTGAAAACTTCCAAAGGAGACCAGGAATCCTGCTGATAGCAGAATAAGCCTCAGCTATGAAAGTCAAACTGGTGATAAATATGAAGAAAACCTTAATCAGTTTTAATGAATACAAATAGCATAATGCCTGAATCAGGGGAGTCCGGGGAAATGTTTAGCATGGTCCGTGGGTGGAATTCAACAATTTTTTAAAAGAGAGACTGTTGGAGAAAAGGGCCTCTGATTGTGGTAAACAGTAATGGTGGAGGATGTATTCATGCTTACAGAATACGTCTTTCAAGGCTTAGGCTTTTTAAAAAAATACCTTCTCTATTCAAGGCAGCACGAACTTCCATTGAGCAGTGGAGTGTGTAACTGTCAGTTAGGAAGAATGGCAAACTGAGCTCTGTCCCCGAAGCTAGTCCAAGCGAAAGAGAGAAGCCGAGTGCACACTGCTTAAGCAGGTTCTTGATTCAGACTTCCTGGGCTCAGATTCTGGTTTTTCCAGTTTGTTCCAGCACTCTGAGAAAGCCTAGCTATGTTGGAGTTACTGAAAGCAGTTATGTGTGTTTTCTCTGACTCTACCAGGCCAGTTACTTTGTATCTCTCTCACCCTGATTCCCATCTATAAGAGGAGAAGCTAATAACTATTCTGTGCCTTATTAGAAGGGCAGCTATATAATGTATGTAAATGTACATAAATAAATAAATAAATAGATTTATTTTTATATTTATATAAAATTATATATTCTATATAATTAAATATATATTTACATTTTTATTTTACTTCTAATATTTATTTATTATAAGTTTGCTTATAATAAATAAATATATTTATTACATACAGATATATGTATCTTAGAAGGAAGGCCTGGTATATGTACTACAAACATCAGTGTTTGTTCTTATTGCTGTGGTTGTAATAATAATAATAATGATTGTTATTAGTGTTGAGTTATAACTGAACTGGCATTACAGGAAAACAAATTAACAGCATGGCCCCAGGGAATATAACTATTTCTATGCCTCTTAGTTTCCTTAGGGTGTTAAAAATATGGAGAAATTACTTTCAGTGGAGACCTTGAACTGCCAGCCATGGGTTAGAAATGCAAAGGCTTAGCCAGTTCTAGAAGTGGCTGTGCTAAGGTATTTGAGGAAGGCCCCATAGAAGATGATGTCTAAATTGAGCTCTTAAGGATGAGAAGAAGCTAATTGAGCAAGGGTAGAGACGGAGGACATGTACAAAAGTCCAGAGGCAAGGCAAAGTATAGCTTTTTCAGAGAATGCAGGTCGTCGGATTTCACTGGAAGTGGCATCAGGATAGATACAAGGGTGGTGGAGAAGAGGCATGCAAAGAGCAGAAAGAAGGCTGGGAAGGGCTCCTATGTCATGCCAAAGACTCTATGCTCGTCCCGAGGACGATGGGAATCAGGTGAATGATTATACACAGAGAAGTTAAGGAGGAGCCATGATCAACTCTGTGCTCTTAAGCTATCATTCTGGTTACAATGTGGTGAATAGTTTGAGGAAAATTGGCATTGAAGGATGAGGGTCTACTTAGAAGACTCCTACTGTAATTCAGACAGGAGATGTTGGTACCCTAAAATCAACACAGTGGAGTGTCATCATATGCTTATTTGAGTTCGATGACGTGCTCTAAGTGACAAAGCGAGGTGGGAATTGGAGAAAGAAGATGTTGAGATCCAGTATGTGCCTGAGCTACAAACCAGTGTCTTCACCTAAGACTCAGATGAAGAAACAGCAATTTGTTCCAACACTAGAGAGAAAACTGTGTTTGATTTGCTGAGAAGCAGTATGTCTGTCTCTACTGTCTCCCTGAAGAGTTCTCAAGGGCAATCAGAACTATGCACGACTCCCAGCTAGCCTCAACTGTGTGGAGCCTGATCCTTATGTGAGGTGGGACTTCCCTGCAGTGACAATGAGAACAGAATAAAGTAGGAAAATTGGACAGATATTTAGTGGGTGGCACTGACATTTCCTTGTGGTAGCTTGAAACGGGGGTACAAGAGGTCAGGAGGAGTCAAGATGAATGCCTGGGGTTCCAACTTGACAACAGGATTCAACCGTTATCTTCCATTTCCCAGTAGTGCAGAATTAAGAAAAAAAGTGGAGAGTTATCCTTCTATGCTCCTGATTCTGGACTTTATAGGGATAACCTGTGTTGAACCTCAGAGAGTAGTACTGACACAGTCATGCTGTGGTCTCATAGCCTCTACCTGAACATTTATACAGTGATAGGTTAAGATTTAAAGAGATGTGAAAGACGGACAAAATTGAAAAGCTGTGATCAGATTTCTCCAATGGTTAAAAAAAAGTCTGTGGAATTCCCAGAAATTAAGATACCCAGACCCTATAATCAATCTACCTAGTAGGTTCAAAGCAAGCAAACTCCCCGGAGCTACAAGAAATATAGTTGCCATCTGACAGGTGAATAAGCAGTGTGGCAATGAAAGAAAGAAAACCAGGGATTAGTCTAAACTCTGGGGAGGTAAATAATTTCCAGGGTTGACAGACAGTCAAAGGCAATCCAGGAAGATAGATGAGCCAAGTCCAGTAAATTGTAGTGTAATCCTCGTGCCAGAGGCTGCTCTGACATGAATGACTGGTATATATTCTAGGAATTTATCACATTTTTTGACTAGAGCCTTCATCCAGAAATCTGCCTAAATGCACCCATACTAGCTTCTAGAGAGGATGAGTGGAGGAGGAAACTGGAAGGATGATTGGGGGGGATATATTTGTCTGGGTTCTCTAGGGAAGCAGAAATAATATGAGAAGTGATTTATTAGAAGGAATTAGCTCGCATGGTCATGGGGGCTGAGAAGTCCCAAGATCTGCAGTCAGCAAGCTGGAGGCCCAGGAGAGCAGCTGGTATAGTTCCAGTCTGAGTCTGAGTCTGAGTCTGAAGGCAGGAGAAGACAGCTTGTCTTCAGTTTGAAGACTATCAGACGGAAAGAGAAAAATCCTCTCTTACTTCACCATTTTGATTCTATGCAGGCCTTCAGTAGATTAGACGAGGGGAGGCCCCATCTCATTAAATTAGAACAATCTTCTATACTCAGCGTATGGATTCAAATGTTAATTTCATCCAGAAACACCTTGAGAGACAATCATGTTTGACTAAACATCTGGGCACTCTGTGGTCAAGGTGACACATAAAATTAACTATCACAGGGCTTCCGGACTCCACACTCTTCAATTTAAATACAACAACTCTGGTTGGATCCTCCTGGTGGGATTTGAATAGAAGAAGGGCACTGGCTATAAAGAAAAATTTGTAGGACACTTCTAGAGCTCAAATCACCAAAGCACTTGAGCTATTTACTGACAAGAGTCCACTTGCCACTTGCTTGTTTTCAGTCTCCTAGATGAACCTGCCAGTGGTGATCTTGTTCTCATGTGCGGTGCCTATTCTGTACAGTGCATTCAGCCGGACAATCCTTGCCTTGCCTATTCCTTTGGGTTCCTTTTGTCCTGCACGGCATCTTTCCTGCATGACCTGAGGCTTCTTAAGACAGCTTCTCTGCCAGAGTCTTCAGTCCATCTCTTAGAGCAAGTTTTTGTTGCAGAATTCACCGCTCGGTGTGCACTGTAATATGACATCATCACTTCTAACAATTACCTGGTGATGAAGAAGCCTATCACAACTAGAACCAGGGGCTTCCCTGTGGAAGGCAGTGGGGCTGCCAAAAGAAGAATGCCAGTTCCTCCTGAGATCTTCCCCTAGAGGTCCTGCTAGAAACAATACGAGGAAACAGAATAGGATTTCAAGTCAAAAGATGTGCAGGAAAATCTTGGCCGGATTTTAATTTTCTCACCACTTAATTTCCCATTTAGCAATGGGGCAAGTCTTATACACACACCACCCCCCCCAAGGTATTTAGGAAGGTAAATGGGGAAAAAACAGCAAACATATGCTCCATGAGGAGAGTGTTTCACTTGGGTGGGCATAACTACCCAAAGGAAGGGCATTTTTTTTTTTAAAGAACACCATAAGGTAATCAAGTTTATGTTACAAAATAAATATGTATAAATCAGATATTATTGCCGACTATACTCTAGGAAAGGCCAGTAAGACCAGGTGCCAAAGGTTTCCGCCAAAGCTGTGGAAGAAATTCTTAAGATGAAAAAGATGGTATCTATAAACTATTAATTTTTCCAGGGTTGTGGAGAATGACTGCCATCAATCAATTTTAATGGTAGATTTCTGTGGCTCTTTTGAACACCACTGAATTAGACTATCAAGGTTTGCCAGGAAGAAGGAGGTAATTAGAAAAGGGACAGAACTTTCTAATCCTATAAAGGTGGATGTCTCTTGTAAAAAACTAATTCTGCTGACCTGCACAAAAAGGTTTACATAGATGGAATGTAGAGCCTACATTTTATTCCACGGCTGCTGTGGGATTGCTATGTATGAATATCATGTTTTAAACCACCGAATCCCTGTTCGGAAAGGCAATCATGTGTACCCAGTCTTTCCAACCCCTGCATGGGTGCATACAAATATGCCTTGAGAACAGAACATTCCCTTGGAGAGATAAAGAGCCCTAATAGCCTGTTTGGGGATATTTGTTCCTGTTTTGGATTTGATTAGCTTTGTGAGTAAAGCATTGTTCCATCCAGTGCCTGTGTGAGTCATGTCTTTCTTGGTGCCCTGACACCTGTCAGCTATGCGGTGTGTTGGCATCTTGGGACTGCCGCCTCTGATGGCAGGCATTGGTATGCTCGTAGCTATCCTCCAGGCAGGGAGACTCCTCCGCTGGAGGTGTAAGAGGTGTTGTGTGTTCAACGGTCTTTGATCTATTTAAGATCCTACAGAATCTAAGGACTAGTTTGAACAACAGCTAAGTGAAAGCATTGCGTCACCTTCAGCTTGCCTACTGACCAGTAGAGAACTCCCCTGTGGCTCTGGAAGCCCAGAAGTCCTCCTAAACAACAGATCCTCTGATGCTGGTGGCAGTGTTATCCAAGTGCTTCACAACTTTGGGCTTTTCTTTTTTTCTATCAAAATAATAGCATGCTCTTAGTGTTACTGCATTTTATTGTGATGAAATGAATATATGCATGCAGAGCCTGAGACCAGGTTTGTTTGCAGATTGACAGTTTATTTCAGAGCAGGAGGGAGGAGCCAGGAAGGGTGAGACGGAGGAGAAAGGACTGGTAACAAAAGTCTGCGAGGCGCTGGTCTCCCCAGCGCTGCCAGGACCTGGTCTCTGCGGTGAAGAGCCAAGGGTCATTTGCTGAGACCTACTGAGGGGCCCTAAAAATGCACCTCTGCATTGTCTCCCCCCCCCCCCCCCCGGGGGCAGGCAGTGTCAGAGAACTCATCGGAGGGCTCCGTCCGCACTGGTTAAGGGCTGCCTGTGCCACCTGCTGCTGGAGACATGGAGAAACTCCGCCAAGAGAGGAGTCCAGCGCCACCGCCATGGTCTGAATGAGTTCAAGTGGGTCAGAGAGGTGTCTCGCTGATGCTTAGTGTAGAAATTTGGAAACTGCCAAAAAGACAAAGATTCTATTTTAATCATAACCACCCATTATCTCACCACCAGTGAAAAGCCACTGGCCAATATCCTAACATCATTCTAATGAGGCATGTGTTTTTTTTTTTTTTTTCTAATCTCACATTTCATAGTTGCTTTTTTCACTAAACATTTTTCTATCTCCAGTATATATTTTCATGTTGAGAAATAGTCTTCTTGGCACTTCTTTATACGGTTGAACAGCCTTCCACTCTACAGATGTGCTAAATAACATCTCTAATTTGCATCTTTTTCTCCTGGTTGGTTGTTGAGACTGTTCCTGATGTTTGCCATTAAAACAAACAAACAAAACCCTGCCTTGCTGCATACTTGCTCAATCATTTCTTTTTTTTTAAAGATTATTTATTTATTTATTTGACAGAGAGAGAGAGAGAGGGAGCGAGCACAGGTAGACAGAGTGGCAGGCAGAGGCAGAGGGAGAAGCAGGCTCCCTGCCGAGCAAGGAGCCCAATGTGGGACTCCATCCCAGGATGCTGGGATCATGACCCGAGCTGAAGGCAGCCGCTTAACTAACTGAGCCACCCAGGCGTTCCTCAATCATTTCTTTAGCATTAACCCACAGCAGTGAAATTCCTAGGTCAAATATATAAAGTATATGCATTTTAAGGTTTTTTAGTCCCAGTTAGCCTTCAGAAAAGTTGGAAATATCTCCCACCCATGTGTAAGAATCCCCATACTCACCCCATCTGACTTCTGGCAATCTAAGATATGATTGTCTTTTACAATTAATTAATCGCAAGATATTTTGTCTTTTTAAAAAATTTAACTCATGTACCTCTATCTCTAGTGAATTCAAAAATTTTTCACAAGCTTGATGACAATCAGTATGTTTATCTTTGTGAATTGTTTATTCATACTACTTGCCCGTTTTTCTGTCCAGGGCTCCATCTTTTTTTAATTAACCAATAATTAATCTCTTTCATATATTAACAATTAAAAATGAAATATATAGCAAGCCAAAATATGGAAGCAACCTAAGTGTCCATTGATAAATGAATGGATAAAGAAGATATGTTATGTATACATAGTGGAATATTACTTAGTCATAAGAAGGGGTCACTGTGGGGGGAGCTCAGTCGGTTAAATGTCTGCTTTTGGCTAAGGTCATGATCCCAGGGTCCTGTGATCTTCCCATTCCCCACTCAGCCGAGAGTCTGTTTCTCTCCCTCTACCCCTCCCTCGTACCTGTGCATGGTTTCTCTCTCAAATAAAAATAATAAATTAAGAAAAAAATAAAGAAAGAGTGAAATCTTGCCAATCGCAATAACATGGATGGGCCTAAAGTGGGATAAATGTCATAAGCCAGACAGAGAAAGACAAATACCGTATGATTTCGATTTCACTTATATGTAGAATCTAAAAAATGAAACAAAAAACAAGAGAAAGAAACAGACTCATGGATATAGAGAACAAATTGGTAGCCAAAGGGGAAGGGTTGGAGGGATGAGCAAAATGGGTGAAGGGGATTAAGAGGTACCAGCTGCCAGTTACCAAATAAATAAGTCACAGGAGTAAAAAGCACTGCATAGAGAATACAGTCAGTAATCATACTGTAATCTCTTTATCATGGTGAACATTTTGTAACGTATATAATTGTTGAATCATTATGTCGTACAGCTGAAACCTACTTCATACTGTATGTCAAGTATATTTCAAATAAAACCTTTAGAATAAATACATATAGTTGTATTCAAATTTCTCTTATTTACTCACTAATGGGGATTTTTGATGTTCAAATTTAACTTTTTATGTAGTTGAATCTATCTGAGGTACTTCATCTCAGATACTCAAGCCCTTGCTTGAGTATTTATGATGCTATGCCATCCATGATACAATTCCTGCAGCTAGTCAGTAAGGCAACTCCAGATTGGAACTCAGTCCTGATTCCTAAGTGTCTTTCATTTTCAAAACCCCAAAAGTCTTCCTGAATTATATTTTTGGCTGTCTTGAAGATTTTTGATGTCTTTAGTGAAACATTGTTACGAGATTATGGTAACTTCATTGTTTGCAAACCGCTCTATTGAGATGATATATGGATGATGGGTGAGCCTATCCTCTCCACACAACCTCCCATTCTCAGCTTTTGTGGCATAAAATACAAAACAAGAAGGAGTAAAACTTGATACAAACACAAAAGAATCCATATATTGACTTCACATATATTTATGCTAAAATAAATATAACGTCCAGGTTGATCATATCTTTAAAAAAATACAAACCTTGAATAGTGTAAATGGAAGATCTGACAATAACATGAGAAACAAGCAGTGGAGAAAAATCACATTATCTAGATAAGGTGTTACTTCAGTAAATGGACCATCTGGCTCTGAAACAGAATGTTTTTATAATGAGGGAAAAATTGGCCAAGACAGGGTAAGAATAATAACAAATCAGAAAAAGAGGGCATTCATACAAAGAACAGAGAGATTGTCAAGAAGAGATATCACAAGAAAGAAGACATTCACCCTGCAGCTTCGGAGAGACACGAATGACAAGTTCTTTTACGAGACCCTCTCACAGGAATTACACATTGCAGAAACCCTTATTGAGCCCAACTAAGTGCTGTGACTAAGGTACTAAGGTTTAAAGCATCAGAGAATGATGTGAGCCTTTCTACAGGGAAATAAAATCTAGTGAGAGAGACAAGTGGTAAAATAACTACCATACAGAGCTGAATGAGAAAACCAGTAGAGAAATACACAACACAACATGGCGATACTACAAAATGTGCAGTTGGGTGGATGAACCGGGGAAGGTTTAGTTGAGTGGGTAGTATTTGACCTGAGGCTTGAGAAATGAAAGGGTTTTGATAGAAATAAAAATAACTGCATTGGAATGACATCTTAGAAGAAGGCAAAAGCATGTGAAAACGCAGGAACACTTTTGTTTAGGGTCCGCTGAGTAGTTTAATGTGAGTGGAACTGAAGGTTTGTAGAGGCATACAGTAGGAAACAGAGCCAAATAAAGCTTAGTTATGACTCTTTTGAGCGCATGCGATAGAAATCCAAATTAAACCAGTGTTAACAGAAAGAAGCCAATGAAAGTTTACCAGGTAATTTATGTCATGGATTGCCCGAATAACAGCTCATGGGGAACTATGAGACTCAGAAACAATGAGAAACCGTTCCTTAAACATCATGGCCACCTCATTCTTTTCTCTTTCCTTACAGAATGGTGGCCTTATACCTCTCTGATTGGCATGGATACAGTGACCTGCTTAGTCATGAGTCTTACAAGTTACAGCTTTGGGCTTGTTGACATAGCTTGGGTCAGGCACCTCAACCCAATCAAGTTAGTCAGGGGCAAAGGACACCCCCTGGGAGATGAAGAAGTGAGGGGGGGGGGGGGGGGGGGGGGGTGGTGGTGAATGTGGAGCTGTAGAGAGCGTTCCACAGATTTCTCCTGCAAATAGGTAATGGCAACACTGTCATTAGTTGTGGGAGTCCGTTGGTTTCCCTGGTGTGGTACGTGGAATTAGATAACCTATCTACCAAATGCCAGAGTTCCTCTCTCAGTCATTCTTTCAAGTAAAAACTAGTATAGTAGTCCATGAAAAGTGTGTCCAGTTTAACTTATAACTTAAACAATCACATAAGGGCTTATCCTTGAGGCAACTCTCAGAACTTTGGATAGGCAGTGAAAGTGCTTTATGTGCACTCCCTATTTTATCACAGAAAATATTTAAAAAGCACATGTACTTAGGGTCACATTTAGTAAAACTATTATTTTTTACTGCTTTATCAAAGCCATTGCTGAGTAGAACTGGCATATTTTTACTCCAAGTGTGTGCAGGGGAGAATTCAACGTTTGACGCCATTGCCTTAATTCATCTAATTTGCCAGCTGTCGTAACCACCATTTGCTTTTGCACCATCATTGCAGATGTCAACAAACTGAAAAAGGTAAATAATGTATGTTATTATGGAAACAGTTTTGACTATGGTACCTTTCTGCGACAAAGTCATGGCATAAATGATGTGGTATCGGTTTTAAGGATAAGTTGGCGGCATCACCTAATTTGCAACCACGGACTGGCCCCGAACTGCTGGTCCCAGAAGAAGCTGTGAGTTCTGAAAGGAGGCTCCTCAGAATGCACAATTCATCTCTCCCAACCTTCCCAGTTCTCTCTTCTCACTAATGAATCTAATAAACGTATCCACACAGAGGGGTGAAGACCAAATATTCTGGGGCACACCTGGGTGGCTCAGCCAGTTAAGGACTTGATTCTTGATTTCAGCTCAGGCCGTGATCTCAGGGTCATGACACTGAGCCTTGCATTGGGCTCTGCCCTCAGGGGGTTGTCTGCTTGAGAATCTCTCTCTCCTTCCGTGCCAGCACCCCAGCTTGCTCATGCATGCTCTCTCTCTCTCTCTCAAATAAACAAATCTTAAAAGAGAAAAAAAAGAAAAGACAAAACATTCTAAAGTCAGACAATCTTGGCAATGTCATATAAACTACTAACTAATATTAACATATTAACTATTAACCTTGGGCAAATCAACTTCTTTGTCCCTGCCTCAGGTTTTGAATTCATAAAATTGGGCAATCAGTAGGTTGTTTGGGGGACTAAATCATATAAAGTGGTTAGAACTCTTATGAATGTTATAAGCTATCAGAAAGTGTTAGCTGTTGTCATTGGTATCAGTCATTCAATCACTTATTTATTTTTAAAAAGATTTTACTGATTTGACAGAGAGAGTTCACAAGCAGAGAGCCCGATGCGGGGCTCGATCCCAGGACCCTGGGACCATGACCCGAGCCAAAGGCAGAGGCTTTAACCCACTGAGCCACCCAGGGGCCCCGTTGTTAGTATTATTTAATAATTTACTCCTGTTAGTGAGATTTTCATGTTAGTCGGAAATATCTTATGCAATAGTGTTGAATGCTCAAAATGGAATTTCAAGCACAGTCAGCAAACAAGTTATTGTTTTTTGTTTTTGTTTTTGTTTTTTTCCTTTTAGGATATTGTTTTTAGAGAGGGTAGAGATTTTAGAGCCCCTGAAGCCATCCATGTAGTTCTAATTATTCATATTAAATGACTGTGTTAATAAGCTCATTCTTAATGTTCAGCTAATACTATCCTCCCAGAGAATTCACGAGGAGGTAGTTATGTCTTTGTTCAGTTTTTATGCTCTACTAGCATTGCTCTACTAAATTGCTCACCCAGCAATTTGCATATGGTCAAGGCCTGATAAGTGCATATAAACTATGGATCCTTAAAAGAGAAACATTCATTTACAAGCGAACTATTCCTTGGCAAAAAATAATTCTCTAACAGCAGTATCTCCTGAATTTCATCACTGAACCAACCAAATAAAATGTTTCAAAAAAGAAAAGAAAACTTGAAATAATGTGGGTCTTCTGGCTATAACTCCCAGCAGCACTCGATTCGAGAAAGCTATCACTCCCCGGCCCCTTTGGAGACTGAAGAAGCAGCTGTTCGTTGCGTCAGAAGAATAAAGGCTTAGAAATGATTTCCCCACAAAAAGAAGTACAGGTTGTTGCATGCATTCCTATTAGCTTCTGCTCCAGCAGAAAATGGCTTGTATAATTGTATTTTGAGAACCCTCTTGTATAGAGAGATTTATAGTTTTTTTGCTTATAAAAACGAATTTCTATTTTAAAATACAGACTCTCGGCAAGTGTCACCCTGAAGAATTGGGCCTACTAGACTATTTTGTTACATTTTAGGGGATAAAAAAGCACGCGGCAGTTACACTATTAAGCCACAGCAATGGAGCTGCCACTCTGAACCTCATTACTCAAGACTCTCTTTAGTTCAATTATACACCTCTACAGCTAAGGAAGATAGATGGAGGTCATTTGGGAGCTGTAAACCACAATGCCTTGAATGCAGAACTATGTTCTTAAACTGATTTACACCTTGTTCTCTAGTGTTCTACAGCGGGGGCTCGGATGGAAATGCAGGGGCCGTGATTGAAAAGGCTTTTTCTGAGTTTTAGCATCACAGTCCACGCTGGCTGGCAATTATTACCTCCATTAGATGGCAAGGGACAATGGATGTCGCCTTCATTACTTCAGTGGTAGCAGCAGAACCAAACGAAACCCAAAGGGAAGTCGGGGTTCTCGGTCAGAGGAATGACATTTACATCTCCTGTAAGTTTTAACTTGATTGTACGTATTGGTCCAGCGAGAAAGGGGTTGGGTAATTGGAAGGAGCAATTTGCTTTTCCAGCAGTGACAACAATACTGTCATGCTGCTCTGATTTAGCTCACATGTATCTCTCAGTGTGAAAGATGTAAAGTGTACTGAAGAAGTTAATTAAACAAAGCAAATCCATATGTAACTTCTCACAGAGAAATCAAAGATCGCTGTAAATTGAAGGTAAGCATATTTAATTTTGTATAGCTCCTCTCCTTTCGTGCCCTGATTCGATTTCTGCAGCTGCTCCCCTCCCTGTTTCTTTAGGGTCGCTTCCGACTGCTGTCACTACGGGGAATTAAAAAATACATTCACAAAATAATTAGCAGAAGCAAAGCAAAACACAACAAATTTGGCAATAAGAGCATCGGGCTCTTCTTTCCCTTCACCTGTCTAAAGTAGAATGGGAGGATGTCTTCAGAAATATGGTTTCCACTGCTCCAAAGTTTATCTTAATGGCTCCCCAGAAACTAAACAATCTAGATCTTTCAGTTATACATGATTCCAGTGGACACATATCCACAGTGCCAAAGTGTTTCATAAAAGTTCACTTCTGAATTACACGCTATAAAGAATTTTATTCCCACTAATATATTTTCATTTGGAAAGGAATAGATCTTTCCAAGAACCTACTTGAGGTCAGCACGGAATCAATCCTGTTTCCTTCTCAGAAGAGAATACTCATTGAATTCAAGTCATATACCAGTCTTCTGTGACATATTTTCTGTATGTAAGTTAATCTTAAGTTATTTTTTATGAGATGGTATTTAAGAAATTCCTTAGACTCCTAACAGCCTTAAAAACAGTGGACTTATGAAACATTTCATTAACATTTAAACTTATCTCAGACATACTGCTGAGCTGTAGAATGTGTTTTTAAGGGCTAAACATTTTATGGCCATCCTAATGGTGCCTTATAAAAGAGCCAAAACATTCTAGGGTTCTGCTCAGCCTTTGGATTCAAAATATCTTATGGAATCAGTAGAAACTGAAATGAGAAAATTTTCCCATTCTGCACATTTATTAGTTTTGCCTTTGAAATCATATTACTGCTGTTAACAAAGACTCCATCCATTACATCTCTGAATACTTACTGTGTATTCCACATTCTCAGAGCCTTCCTGGTTGACCTCATTCTGTTCGACACTCCTCTTCACAGACCACATTTCGGCTGTACTGGCCTTTCTGTTCTTCAGACATGGCAAGCTTGCCCCATAAGTGCCCTCAGCTTGGCACACCCCTCCCCCAAATATATGTAGAACTAGTTCCTGTCCCCTTTGGGCTGAGCTCAAAAGTCCCTCCAGGTGTCTTCTGTGACCCTATTTCAGGTCACTTCCCATCTCATTACCATGTTTATTTGTATGTTCCTTGATCACCATCTGAAATATTTTGGGTTTATTTTATTTATCTGTTTCTTACAACTTTAACATAAACTCCTTAAGTGGAAGAACCTTGTCTTCTTGATAGCTGCCAAGTCTTCAGAGCTTAGACTAGCAAGCAGGCAACAAACATTACCTGGAATGAGTGGATCATAAGTTTCAGAAACCTTGGGAAACTCATAATTATGAAGAAGGTAAATACTATCACATGGTTAAAAAAACTGACAAATCAGTGTTAAGTAAACACTGACATTGAAACTTTCCACGAGTAATTTTTATATGGGAAAACAAGCTGCAGAATAATTCACTTAGGAGGGAATATTTTTCTCCTTTTTTTTCTCCTTTAGTGAAAAAAAAGAAAGCAGTACAGGCAATGCATTTATATGTCAGTTAGTATATAAACAATGCAATTTAGAAAAAAAATATAAATAGTAATTATTTCCCGGAGAATGAATTGCATGGGCTTTTGCTTTCTAAATTATATGTATCTGGAATATTTCAATTTTTATAGTAAATAATCGTGTACTCAATAAATCTCTATTGATCATCTACAATGTCCAGGGACTATACTTGATACTAATTGGTACACTAATGAACAAATCAAAGTTCCCACCTTCACAGAGCTTCCATTCTATTGAGAAAAATAGATCCATTGAAGAAAAATAAAGCCCAGTTGGGACCTAGAGTGAAACAAGGAGAGGGCTACTATTTTGGATAGCATGGTCAGAGAAGACCTCTTGGATGAGATAACATTTGAGCAAAGACTTAGATAAGTCACTCAGAAGAGTCTAGGTTATGCAGGAGTAACCAACAACCACAAAACTTCAGTGGCTTACAATGACAACGGAGAATTTTTTTCTCACTCATACCAATGCCCAACATGAGCTGGTGAGCACTCTGAAGCCATCATGCATTCACACTGTCCAAAAAGGGCTCTGCCATCTTCTAACAGTTCCATCTGGAGCACACGGCCTTCCTGATCATGACAAGAGAGCAGACAGATTGCAGAGTAAAGTAACACAATTAGATTTAACCCTTCACTTAGAGGTTACATGTCCCTCATGTTTACATGTCATTGGCCTGTCATTACAGTAATCCTCCGTACCTGGAAGTAAAAGAAAACCAGAGATTAGTCATCATTTGTGATGTGCACTCAAAAAAGCAAGCAATGTCAGTATCTGGAGGAAGAGTCTTCAAGTAAAGGAGATAGAAATTGCAAAGGCCCTGAGGTGTGCATGTGCTTGTGTTCCATGAAGGCAGGCAATATAGCTGAAGTACAGTAAGTTAAGAGAAGGAAAGATGAGTTTGAAGAAGTTGTCATCGGGCAGATCAGGTAGGTTCTTGTAGTTTATTATTATTCTAAGTACGATGGGAAACCACTGCGAGAGGTTTGAGGCTGAGTGAGATACCATCTGATTAATGAATCACTCCTGTTATCGCAGAAAGACAGGAACATAATAACCACAAAAGAAGGATAGACTATCAAACGTAATAGATACGTAAAAGGAAAGAAGATTCACTAATCAGTTGGATAAATAAAAATAGACCCAAATGGTTTTAAGATACAAACAATTCCAAAGTTTTGATTGCACAGGAATAAATCCCTTAGCTCTCTTTTTTTTTTTTTTAAAGATTTTACTTATTTATTTGACAGACAAGACAAGAGATCACAAGTAGGCAGAGAGGCAGGTGGAGGGAGAGAAAGCAGGCTCCCTGCTGAGCCCGATGCAGGGCTTGATCCCAGGACCCTGAGATCATGACCTGAGCCAAAGGCAGAGACTTTAACCCACTGAGCCACTCAGGTGCCCTCTTTTTTTTTTTTTTAAACATCTGCTAAAGCTCTAAAATGTCAGAAGACACAAAAAGAATATGAGCTCCTTTAATATGGGTAAACAAATCAATTGAGTATACACAGACCACTGCTGCATGGAGCAGGTGATTGGGCAGCTTTCAACTGAAGGTGCCCAGAAGCTGCTATTACTACCACTTAGGGAGAAGAATCCATGGGTCCTTTTCATTTTAACAGAGGTTTTAAAGTCTCTAGTTCCTTCTCAGTGTTTCTGGAGACTCTGGTTCCATGTGTGCCTTCTTGCTAGACTCCAGTAGCCAGAAACCACCCTGGTGAATTTACTATGTTTCTGAGTGCTTAAGGTGAATTAGAGCTCAGTCTCCAGGGTCACATTGCTGAGCATCCTTTCCCACTAGGAGACCTTCAGGCCTGTTTGGGTCTCTTCCTGCAATAATTAAGTGAAATTGTAAAGGGCAAATAGTGCTGTAGGAATATAAATTACCATGACTGGAAGAAATCAGACATTCTCCAGGTCTTGGAGGATATATGTGGTATATTTTAAATAAAACCAAGAAGTTAGGCATTCAGAAAAGAAAAAAAAAATCATCTTGTTTGTGAAATATGACACCTGGCTCTCTTCTTATTGGTACTATCATCTATTTCAACAAATTAAATACTTCCTACCCTCCTTCCTACCCCCACGGCCAATGTATCACCGAATCTCGTAAATATCACATAAATATCTCTTATATCAGGCCATTCATTTTCATCTCCACTTTTCTCCTGCTCCCATCCTGGTCCAAAGCCCCAGCATCTCTTGTCTGAACCACAACTTTGCTTCCTAATTGGTCTCTGACCTCCACTCTTACCTGATTCTGTCCAAATTCCATGCAGTAGGTATGTGAAAGTTTCACTATCCAAATCTGATTACACCTGCTCCTTTTCTCCAATCTCTTAGTGCCTTCTTCTTGTTTTTATATAAAACTCAAAACCTTGGTCATAAAAAAAAAATCCATAAATAGTTGTTTGGTCTAGCTTCTGATTATCTTTTCAGCCCCATGTTATTCTACCTTTCCTCCTCCACTAGTGAATTCTAGCCACTGTCTTCCCCTTTCGCTCAAATATACCAAAGCCCCTTCCCCTATAAGGAGATACACCAAAGCTCTTCTCTAGACCTAGAACAGTGTCTCTTTAACTTTAAGTTTTTTTAACTTTAAGTGTCTCTGTAATCTGGTTAATTTACATTCAAAGGCTGTGCATGCATACTTTCTCTTTCTCTTTCACTTCCTCTTTCTCTCTTATTTCTTTATATATCTTTATTTATTTTTGCTTCTTTTTAGAGAGAATGTTGTCTGTAAGGTATCAGTACTTCAACATTTTTGACACTTGCTTTGGGGTACAACATGTATTCCGTTTTTAGATATGTTCCAACTGTGCTTTAAAAAATATGTATTCTCTAATCATTAGGTATAGAATTAATAAACATTTATTGACAGCTTTATAAATTATATTACTAAATAACACCAATATTTAGTTTAGCTTTACCTATTACTAAAACAATGTCTGTTTAAATCTTCCACTGGGAGCATGGATCTTTCCATTTTTTTGTGTGATTTTTTCCATTTTTCTTTATCTTTTTGAGTCTGTGTTGTTAGATGCAATGAATTGAGTATTTCCTTATAAAATATTCCTTTTAGCATTGTGTATTGCTCTTTAGGTCTCTTATATTTTTTGAAAATGATAATTTTTCTTTAGAGCCACCTTCATTTGGAGTCTTTCATTTAAAAGTGCTCTGTTGGGGCACCTGGGTGCCTCAGTCCTTAAGCGGCTGCCTTTGGCTCAGGTCATGACACCAGGGTCCTGGGATCCAGCCCCACATTGGGCTCCCTTCTTGGTTGAAAGCCTGCTTCTTCCTCTCTCACTCCTTTGCTTGTGTTCCCTCTCTTGCTGTGTCTCTCTCTGTCAAATAAATAAAATCTTTAAAAAAAAATAAATAAATAAATAAATAAAAGTGATCTATGTTCTTTATGATTGTTTTTAAGATTGCCCTGTATCTCTGTTATTTTGGAGTAAAACTCCAAAGTCTAGGTATGGATTACTAGTTGTTTGTCCTTCAAAATAATTATTTTGCTTCCTTAACCTGAGGATTAATTTCTTTGGTTAAATTGGAAATCTTTCATTCTTTTTTTTTTTTAAGATTTTATTTATTTATTTGACACAGAGAGACAGAGAGATCACAAATAGGCAGAGAGGCAGGCAGAGAGAGAGAGGGAATCAGGCTCCCCGATAAGCAGAGAGCCCGATGTGGGGCTTGATCCCAGGACCCTGAGATCATGACCTGAGCCGAAGGCAGAGGCTTTAACCCACTGAGCCACCCAGGTGCCCCTGGAAATCTTTCATTCTTATCTTTGAAAATCATCTTTCTCGTTATTTGTTCTCCCTTGTTTCAGAAACACTACTACTGGATACTAGGCTTTCTTTTTCTGTCCTCCACATATTGTAACTTTTTTTAAAAAAATAATTTCCATTCCTTTATCTCTCTGAACTTCCTTCTGGGAAACTCACATCTATTAACCACTGCTTTTGTAAGTTTATCTGATATTCTGCCTAGCCTATTTACTGATCTTTTCTTTCCACAGACTTTGTTGTTTTTTGTTTTGTTTTGTTTTTATTTCCAGAAGTCTCATTTGGTCTTTTGCTTATAGTGCCTCCTTAGGCTTTTGATGTTTTTTTCCCTGTATTTAAACATTTAATTAAATTAATTAATTTATTTATTTTTAAAGATTTTATTTATTTCTTTGACACACAGAGAGAGAGAGAGAGAGAGAGAGAGACAGTGAGAGAGGGCATACAAGCAGGGGAGTGAAAGAGGGAGAAGCAGGCTTCCGTTGAGCAGGGAGCCTGATATGGGGCTTAATCCTAGTTCCCTGGGATCATGACCTGAGCCGAAGGCAGAGACTCAGTGACTGAGGCACCCAGATGCCCCTGGATTTAACCATTTTAAACATGTTGCCTTGGATGGCTCAGTTGGTTAAGCATCTGCCTTCAGCTCGGGTCATGGTCTCAGGGTCCTGGGATCTGGCTCCTACTCAACAGGACTCTGCTCCTCCCTCTGCCCCTCCCTCCGCCCCTCCCTCCTGCTTGTTCTCTCTCTCTCTCTCAAATAAATAAATAAATAAATAAAATAAAATCTTTAAACAAATAAACATGCTTATTATTAATCCCCTGTGATTGCGTCATGTTATCTGAAGATTGTGAGATTCTAGTCTTGCTATGGAGTTGGCTTTGTAATTATTTCTATCAGAACGTAGCCCTTCCTCTGAAATACTCTTCATGAACTTTTTGTGGAATTATATCTTGAGAAGAATTTTATATTACTTCTTGTAGGACCTACCTTGGATATTACTCTCCAAAATCAATTTTTATGTTATATTCTTAATTCAAGATTTATCAGACCTTGAGTATATATAATAACTAGGCAAACATAAACAATGTCTCTTGTTGTCTACATAACCCAGCAGGCAACACTTTTCCATGAAAAGGTACAGTTTTTTAAGGATCTTGGCTTTGTGTGGGGAGTTTAAGTGCTGACTCTCTGCCTCACACTGACCCATGAACTGTAGGCATAAAAATTCATGTCCCTAGACTAAAAATCCTGTGGTTCTCACCAGCATGCCCATTCCCAATGCAGCTGCAGTATAACTACACTTGCTAGTCATTCTGGTATTCTAGTATTCAATATTCTCTGCCTTTCTAGCACTTTACAATTTCTTTCTTTATTTGAATTCAGCTGATATACATATGAATGTTTATTATCTAAGGTGTATCCACATGATATTGTAAAAAGAGGAAAATCATTGTGAACTGATATAGAAGTATTTCCAGAATATGTTGTTGAATAAAAGAAAACATATATTATGCTATATTTTATCTATGCAAGCAAGAAGAAAAAAAATGAAATGCATAAATAAATCTGTGTATGTGCATGCAGGCAGTTATTTTTGTAAAAGAAACATAGGAAGGCTAATTCAGATTCTAAATAAAAGTGGTTTTAACTATGGGGTTAGGTAGCCACATGGAGGAAGGGTTAGGAATTGTAGTGAAATATTGCAGTACATGTTTTTATATATTTTTGACCTTCAAAATTTGAAAGTGTTTTACATGTTCAAAAATTATAGTAAGTAAGATACTTCTAGTAAATAAAAAATATACAAAGTTTGATACACAGAAACAAATGGAGGTAACTAAGTTCAACTGATAATATAATCACACAGAAAAAATAATTAACTTTTGTAATTTTTACACACAATAATCTAAGTATTGTGTGTAAACTTAATTCCCTTAATGAGTTACCCTTAATAAAGGAACTGAAAAAATTTTGAAATCTAGTTAGAAAGTTCCTTTTGATAATAGTTTTGCTGTGGTAAACCTGAAACAACTTTATATGTATTATATGACAAAACAAATGAGTACATATATTGATGTTGTTAGAGAAATCAGCATTCTGGGGCACATGAGTGGTTCAGTCGGTTAAGTGTCCTCCTCTTGATTTCAGCTTGGGTCATGATCTCAGGGTGGTGAGATCAAGCCATGCATCGGGCTCCTTATTGGGCATGGAGCCTGCTTGAGATTCTCTCTCTCCCTCACCCTCTGCCCCCCCGGGCCGGCTCTCGTGCTAGCTTTTGCTCTCTCCCTCTCCCTCTTAAAAAAATTAGCATTCTGACTGTGGGAGAAGGAGATATAAGTGCGGAATGGAGAAAAATAAAGAATCCTATAAAGCTGCATCTGAAATTATCAGTATTCATGACTTATATCATGAATACTGATTTATATTATCAGAATTCATGATTTATAACTCTTAATTCTTAGCTCTATCCATTGAAAGGGCCCACAAGTAGTGACACCCAATAGTAACGAATACCCTAATTATGGAGAACTTACTTTCCAAATGCCTTCCCCTCACTGTTCTCTGCTTATATGGATATAGAGAAAGTTGAAAAAATATACACAAAGAGTTTGCAATGATAATGGAGTAGGGAAGGTGGGCATCGAGGAGACTTGAAAAAGGAAGTGAATGATCTTTACCCAGGTTAACTTGTTCCCAGGACCAAGCATTACTTGTACAATTCAAAAATTCTAATACAGTGAATAAAAACAATATACACAAAATGAAAGGAGATCCACACATGTGTCTTTCAAGCAAGAAAGCAAAATAAACCTTGCTCTATTTTTTATTTAAAATTTATATTGGTACTAAGGAAGGTACTTTTTGTGATGAGCCCTGGGTGTTTAAATTCTACTCCTGAAACTAATACTACACTGTGTGTTAACTAACTGGAATTTACATAAAAAACTTGAAACAAACAAAATAAATGAAATATATTTTTTAATGAAATGTATTTCATATTAACATTTGGAATATGCTTAATGACTTATTCCGTTATTCAAAGACAGAAAGGCAATTTCCTCTACTGATGCCTCTCTGAAGTCATAAATAACCTTATGGTGTGTATCTCTACATGTCATTTTCTCCATCATACAAATATCTAGAATTTATTGTTTTATGGTGTCTGATTGGGGTACAGTTTTATTTTCTTCTATATAGCTGACACCATTTATTTTTCTTTAAAAAAAGTTTATTTATTTCTTTTGAGAAAGAGTGTGTGTGCAAGTGTGGGGGAGGGGCACAGGGAGAGACTCTCAGGCAGACTCCCCACTGAGTACTGAGCACAAAGTGGGGCTTAACCTCACCACCCTGAGATCATGACCTGAGCCAAAATCAAGGGTTCATGCTTAACTGGCAGAGCCAACTAGGCACTCTTAGCTGGCACCATTTCCCAATTTTTTTCCCTCTAAATACATGCTTTAACAAATAAACTTCTGAGCTTTTTTTCCCCATGAGCAGCTCAGCTCACCGGAAAGAAAGCTCTCTCTGATGTTCTGCTAGCAGTGCACGAATATTGTTGATGCTGATACTCATATACGTGCTGGGAATAGTGTACCTGAGGATAGCTAGACTCTAGTGTGACCAAAACCAAATTTTCTACTTCCATCTGGTGGGTTAGAGATTGGTATCAAAGGGTATACTAAAAAAAAGTAACAAAGGTTACTTTTTATGGCTCATTGTTTTAAGCTAGAAACATGAGCAGGTACTTCCTATATTAGTTTTCTATTGCTGTGCAACAGATCAGCACAAATTTAAAAGACTTAAAACAACACACATTTATTACCTCATAGTTTCTATGGGTCAGGACTCTGGGTGCAACCTAGCTCGGCCTTCTGCAAGCAGCAATTGAAATGTTGGCTGGGGCTCAGTCGAATTCAAGGCTTATCTGGGGAAGGATCCACTTCCTCACTCATGATTTTGTTGGTAGCATTCAGTGCATTCAATTCCTTGTGGTTGTAGGAAGGAGAGCTTCAGGTTTTTGCTGGCTATTAACTGGAGGTCACCCTCAACTTCTAGATGCCACCCACAGTTCTCTGGCATGTGGCCCTCTCCATAAGCAGCTACAATATGGCTGCTTGCTTCTTCAGAGCCACCAAAGGAGAAAATCTATTAGAACAAATCTCATAGTAAATGGGATGAGAGTGGCAATCCCTCAATTTTGGCATATTCTATTCATTAAAAGCAAGTCACAGGTTCTGCCCACACTGAAAGAGAGATGATTATGCAAACCTAGGAATATCAGGAACTGTGAATCACAGAGGGTGTGGAGAATTGTCTTATATTATAAGGATTAATTTATCTGTGTGCTTACTTATTTTTGGATCCTATAACTACTGTATTATATTGCATAGTAAGTGGCTAAGAGGTTAACTCATGTCTGGGTTCAAGTCTCAGCTTCAATATCTCCAACTTTGTATGATCTCAGGTCATTTTCATAACCTTTATGTTTCAACTTCCACATCATTAAAATCAATGTAGTAAGAGTATCTCCCTCATAGAGTTGCTGTAAGGATTAAATAATGCTAATAATTTTAAAGCACTTAGAATAGTACCTGGCACATACTAAGTGCTCATAAAACTAAATGAATATAAAACATAAAAATATACTAGGGAATCTTTAAAGGTAATTTTAAAGTAAATGTAAATAAATAAAGTTCTAATGAGTTTTTCTTGTCCTCCTGGAAATGGTTTTATATGCCTCCTATGACCCACAGACTCCACTTGGACACCACTGTATGAGCTACCATGTAGACTATGGAATTCTGACAACAATCCCATTCACAAAGTAGAATAGACATTCATTTACATAAAATCACAGAATTCTAAAGCTGGAAGGAAGCTTCTGAACCATTTTCCCCAACCTCTCCTGTTTTACAGATAAAGAATCAGAAATGCAGAGAGATTAAATGTTCTGTGAGAGGTTACATGGCTCCAGAGTATTAGAAGAAACAGGGAGTCTCCACTGGCACTCAAAGAAAGGAGCCAGGGGACAAAAGACAGTCATACTTTATCTTGCCTACAGTAGAACAACCTATATACAATTCTACACTATCATTATGTACCAGAATGTTCCTGCGAGGATCTTACCAATTTGGGGGATAACCATTTTAGATAACGTTCATGTCTGACTTCTATATTAGATTTAAAAAAAAATCGTCTTTAGAAAACCCAGAAAAGAAGTTGTGTTAAGTTGGTAGGTATGAGACATATTTACTGGGGATAATCCCCATAAAAAAGAATAATTAAATACTACTTAATCATAGTGTGATGATAGATAACACACTAATATTATGTGAGTCCAATGGGCATTGTCAGATGATTGGAGTCCCCATTTAGGGTCCTACTTAATTATACTTTCTATCATGGCAGAGGCTTCGGTGCCTTTTGTTAATCAGTATCACTCTAAACCACTGTGGGACATTCAGCCAATCAGACCACTCAATTACTGTGGTTGAATGGTCCTGACCTCATGAATATGAATAGAGGACGTACACAATAGAGCAGTACTTTTAATGACAATGAAACTGCCACGAGGGATGAAAGAAAGTGTGGGTTTAAAAAAATAATTAAAATTGCAATGAGAAAAATCATCATTAGCTGTGAGGATTACATATATTTGTTAAAATGTTTCTCACTTGCCTTTTGGACAAAGAGCTGGAGCGAGTCGTTTTATACTTCATTTCCTCTCGATCTGGATGTCCCAATTGCTGACAGCTGGACCCACCGTGCATTTTAATATAAAGACCTATGTAAATATTTGGAAAACAGAAGCAGAAGGATGAGAGTTCACACAGGTTCTTAAACCGTGTGTCATGAGGTTTAACAGCAGATAGAGAACTTGAACGGTGCCCCATCATAGGTCGCAGTTCAAAGGCAGCGCAGCGTGAGGGGTGTCCCTTGGACAGAGGACATCATGAAGGAGGAGACCATAGAAAATGTGTAACATTTTGTTGCTTCACCCTCTTGTTCCACTTCTGCTCCTTTGGCAAAGTGCTATGCTTTTGTTTACTGAGGTGAAAGAAAGAATGAAAAAAAGGCAAAATATATAAAATCCTTTGAGAAAAGTAAAACAAAAGGAATACAGGTCATAAATGAAGACATGGATGAGGTCAATGTGCACACGTACACACCGTGACATTTTACTTAGAGGAGGTTGTTCAGAACGACCTGAATTCATTCGAGGAGTTCCAGAAGTTACGGGGGCTGAACGGGAAAAGCCAAGGCTTCACGGAGACATTCACTGATGACTCTGAAAATGATCTTCCTTAAACGTGCATCCATCCCCACCAGTTTGTCTTCTAGTCACCTCTCCCTGATTGTTCCCCTTGTACCGTGGAAACCTAGAGCATCCTGGATCGAACTTGCACATCCCGAAAAAGCTGCAGGGCTCCACGGAGCAGGTGCAAGGCAGACAGCCTACCTGCTTGGAACACAGCCTCCAAGCCCGTGGCAAATGGGGATCTGGCAGTTCGGTTAGTTAACTAAATAAGAGAAAAATGGACGAGGAAGACCCCATTGGTAGAGACTTCAAAAGCAAAAGATTTGAATATCAAAGGATTAAGAAAGCCCCTTGGGAAAATCAATGAAGCTCTTGAATATTTGTGCAGAAATGACCTTCTGTATCTTACTATGAAAGTCAAATGTGAAATATGTCTTACGAACCTACTATATAATTTTATCAGAAAAGAGTGCCAAATAATCAACCTAAGACTTGTTTTTCTGTTTCATAAATTAGTGCCTCGTTTCTAAGTATATTAAATATTTGAGAAAATAAACATTTAAAATCATTTTAATTTCATTTTTTGAGATAAAATTTCTATCCATCCTCTCGACTCCCTGACATTCTTCCATCCTCCACCGCTACTCAGTCACTGTAATCATTCTTTGATCTAAAAGGTTCTTTTTTAGTATTAATTATTACTAATCATAAGCACATATATGTGCTTGTACGAGTGGAGCCCTATTTTCCAGTAGCAGAATCCAGGAGCAAAGCACAATCAGATGCATGACTCATAGTATGCCTGAGATTAAAAACAAAAAACAAAACAAAATAAAACAAAAACAGTTGTTCAGGTTTAAAAAGTCATGTTTATCTCTGCTGCCAAGCCTGGACCACACACTCAAGACACAGTGAGATGTAAAAACACAGAAACAAAAACAAAAACAAAAATCATGTCCTTGAAACAAGCACAACTGTGATTTCCACGGGGTTATGTTTTTATTGTAGCTCATAAGTTAATGGTTTCTCATCATAGCCTAATTATTAGGTAAGGAAGTTGTATATAAGACTGATGTGTTTTGGCCTAAATGACCAATCTTTAGATAATCTCATTCATTCCAAGAATGGATTTTAGAGTTTATAAAGCAGTATTTCCCAGAATGGGCTCCAGGAACACTAGTTCCAAAAGCTCATGTAGAACAAAATGGAGACAGGGCAAATGATGCATAATCAAACAAGTGTGAGAAAGAATGAATGGTATTAGAGATTCTCAGAGCACATGAGCTGCTAGGAGTTTGGGTAAATCAGTATAGCATGGTATCCAGAGCCCAAGTACCTGGGCTTTTGTTCCTCCTTAGAACAAGCTATTAACAACTTACAACTGGTACTAACATGCTTACAAGAAGCCATTTGAAAATTTCCAAACTGTAGTTTCTAAATAGATGTGCCTGTCACAAGCACCCATAAAACTTTTCCAAAAAGAAAATACCCCTCATCCACCCCAAACTGAGATACTGATTCTGTGATGTGCAATGGGCATAATTATTTGAATTTTAGAAAGTTTCCTAGGTGAGCCTGAAATGGCTCTTAACTCCTCTCGGGAGCAGTGGTTTTCAAGGTGCTCCCACATCGCCATTACCTGGGACTTACTAGAAATGCAAATTCTTGGTCCATACCCCAGAACTATAGGTTAGAAACTCTGTTGTGGGGACTGGCAACCTCCTCTGAGTGATTTGGTTTAAGAACCACCGATAAGAGAGAATGAGTATAACTGACTGCCCTTTGATCATTTTTCCATATGCTGCACTTCTATCTGCTGATTTCAGAACCATGTGATACATTTCAGGTAGATTTCAGGGAGTCCTGATAGTATCCCCCTGAAAAGCAGAGTGGCTTTTCCATCTTGGCAATTAAGTTCAGAGCCAATGGTTTTAGAAATCAGCTGAGCTGGGATCAAAATTAGCATTGTATCTACAAGGATCTGCATCTAAACAGAAGGCCACCTGAGGTGCTTTTGTACTTTGTCAGCTTAGGCAAACTGAAATCCTGTATACAAGACCCCCTTTCTTGGTAGTGGCTGTGGGTTCAGGCAAGCCACAAGAAAAACCTGATAAGGTGGGGAAAGTAGATGTGAACAGCAGCCATCACTCTCTGAAGGTCCAGGGAGGGTGTTGGGTCCTGTTGAAGACCTTGCACGTTGTAGCATATGTTGGCGTTCCTTGCTGGCAGAGGCCAGTATCTATGGGACTAGCTATAGGGACCATGCCTCCCTGAATCCTCTCCTCAGCTCCTCCAGGCCTGGGCCAGATGGTGTGTGCAGCTCCTTGGTGAAGGTCTCAAGCTTCTTCTAACAAGTAACCTGCATCCCCGGGGTTCAAGATGCAGGTCCCGGTGTATTTCCACTCTCCTCTGCTTTACATTCACTCCTTTCCCTCCCTGTCTGCCCTGCTGACCTGCGTTGGCCTGAGTCTCTCCCAGTGCAGAGGCCATTACCATTCCTATACTCCTCTATGGTTGCTGGTCAGCCTCTTGTCCTTGACCCCTTAGCAACCCCACTCCAGACTTGCACTTCCTGCAGGAAATCACTTTTGTGCAGAAGTGTATTCACTGTGTATTCATTGGTGTATATTTTCTTTTATAGAACGTCTACCCATCACTAAGCAAAGAATTCTGTATCCTAAAAAGAGTTGCAATGAGATTCTATATAAACTTCCCCTCAAGATAGAAGAAAGTTTTCTAAACTAGGGGAGGAGGAATAAGCAGCTTTTGGCCTTACTGGTAGAATTACTAGTAACAACTGAGCTATGTGTTTACAATATGCCAGGCCTCATGCTAAATGCTTTGCACAGATCACTACTGAGTCCCCACAATGCTATCAGACTGGTACACTCATTCCCCTCATTTTACATGTGTGGAAACTGAGGCTCAGGAAAGTTCCTGAGCTGACCAGTGTCTGAGTATTTTAGGGATGTTTTTGTCAGGCTTTGTCCCAACCAGATGAGAAGAGAGCTTCCTGACTCATACAGTAAACCACATTGCCTCAGCATCACGTTCATTAAATAAACTTACCATGATTTGCCCTTTCTTAGACATTTTGTCCTTATTATGATAGTAAACTATTTATTGGAAGAAAATTGAACAATTCAGATAAATGTAAAGAGTACATAAAATCACCCAGAGTCCCATCAATTAGGTAATTTCTGCAAAAATGACTTCTTACTTCTTCTACTTCCTATAAAAATAAAATCCATTTTTATAGGTTTTCTGCTCCTACCACTTCTCATTTTAAATACATGTCTGTTTCTATTAAACATAAGATGATTTCAATTTAAGCTTTATGTAAGAACAGACTCTTTGGTGTGAATAGAATCGTCTAGCGTTGGAAATGAACTCATTTTGTTAATGGTTAACATGCCAAGAGAAGAGCTAAAGACACAGCCCAAAAGCCATGGCGGTGGAATTCATGTTTAATGGTCTCTGATCAGTTTTTCCTTGCATTCTGGAAAAAAAAATCTTTTATACTCTTTTATTGAGATGCCAACAAGTCCCTGGGGCCAAGATTTACAGTTGTTAATATGCCCTTCAGTAATGCCAAATTCAAGTATGAAAGGCTTATGAGGCTCTCTCTGACATAAAACTCCCACGGGCTCCTGGGCTCACTGTCATAAATGGCTCTTTTATGGGAGGGACTAACCAACAGGTCAGAGAATGGTGACTGTGGGCAAAAAAAGACTTTTTTTTTAGCACTTCTTTGTATTTTCAAGTGATATAAAGACAAGTGGGTTCTAAGGGTATAGATCATCATTCATTGTGAGTTTCCACCTCTTAATATATAATCTTGCGAATGATGAACTCTGCAGTGTCATTGTGGCACTGTGCAATTATCTAATAGAAAAGTGAGAGTCATTCTGTGTTTTTTGAGTAGCACTCACAGGGTCAATCAATTAAATGAGTGCAAATGCCTTCAAGTGAGAGATTCAGGTCCAAGCCAGGCTGTCTCATGATATCAGATATAAGAAGCTAAAAAATGAAAGGACACCAGGGGAAGTAAAAGGGAGGCAATTTTAAAGAAAATACAGAGATCATCCCACTTATATAGAGCATCTATAACTGTCAGACACATAGAAGCAGAGAATACAATGATGGTTACCAGGAGATGTGGGGAGAGTGGGAAATGGGGAATTGTTCAATGGGTATAATTTACAGTTACACAAGATGGGTAAGCTCAAAAGATGTGTTCTCCAACAGAAAGCTTATATTCTAACAATGTAGTGATGTGCACTTAGAAACTTAAGATGGTAGATCTCAGCGGAAGTGTCCCACCACACACACACACACACACACACACACACACACACAGCAAGAGGGCACAAGAAAAGTTGGGAATGGGGGAGGTGATGGCTATTGTGGTGATGGTATCACAGGTGTATGCATATGTCCAAACTTATCAAAATGTATACATTAAGTATATGAAACTTTTTGTGTATTAAGTATACCCCAATAAAGTTGAAAAAAACACAAAGAATTCTAATTCTATTCTCTGCACCCAAAGACAAGAGTCATCTTACATCCACATTGGTTTGGCCAATTTGAATCCTTGAGGTCCCTTTCCTCCCTCTTGCATAGTTACTTACTCTACTGAGCATCTCTCCATTCAAACTTGGTTGGATCATACAGTCTGTAAATAGTTAACCCTTGAGCAACACAGGGGCTAGAGGTGCTGATCCCTGCATAATCAATAATCTGCTGTAACCTTTGACTCCCCATAAACTTAACTACTACTAATAGCCTACTGTTGACTAGAAGCCTTACCGATAACATGAACAATCTACTAACACGTGTGTTGTATGTTATACGTACCATGTCTGCATTCTTACAATAAAGTAAACCAGAGAAAAGAAAATGCTATTTAAACAATCATAAGGAAGAGAGAATACATTTACAGTATGGTAGTGTATTTATTGAAAAAAGTCTATATGTAAGTGAATCCATACAGCTCAAACCCGTATTGTTCAAGGGCCAACTGGTCTTCTGAAAATAGGAATATTGAGGAGTTTATATACTATCGCCTGAATGATTTTGATTTCATGACACCAAAAGAGAGAACAATTTTTTAGAGGTACTTAGCTTTTAGTCAGCGTAAGCCTTCTG
>RCUC01136084.1:0-13768 GCA_003697995.1 Taxidea taxus jeffersonii
AAAGAAAGAAAGAAAAAAAAGAAAGGAAGAAAGGAAGAAAGAAAGAGAGAGAGAGAGTCCCTGCCAGCCCATGGGAGCTGAATTTAATAAATTCTTCTAGTCATGACCTACTAGTCCTTTTGTCTTTCCTGTTTCACCTTCTTTCTTGATCCCCTTTATCACCACAATGAGGTCACTGGTACCTGTTTTAGCAGTTAATATTTTGGAAATAATTTTAGCTTTAAAGAATTGTAAAAATAGTATAGAGTTCCCATACACCTGTCACCCCTATATTAGCATCTTCCCTAACCACAGGATATTGATCAAAATGAAGAAATTAACCTTGTTACAATACTATTGATTGAAGTTAGTAAAATTAAATAGAACATTTCTTGTCTTTCACCAGGTTTCCAATTAGTGTCCTTTTTCTATTCCAGGGTCTAATTCAGGACCTCACTCTACATAGACCTGACTCCGTCATCTCCTCAATCTACGACAGTGCCCCGTTCTTTCTTGTCTCTCATGACCTTGATACTTTCCAAGAGTGGTGTTCCGTTATTTTGTAGAATGTCCCTCACTTTGAGTTTGTTTGACGTTTTTTCATGATTATGCTGAAGTCCTGAATCACTGGGAAGGATACTACAGAAGTGGTGTGACTTCCCAAATGCAGCCTACTAGGGGGTACACGATGTCCATATAGAAGTATCACGCCCAGTGTTAACCATGATCATGGTTGCCAGGAAGTTCCACTGTGAATTTACTATTTTCTGCCAGGAAGTTCCACTGTAAATTTACTATTTTCCCTTTGTAACTATTACATATTTGGGGATAGACACTCTGAAACTGCAAATATCCTATTTGGACTTGAACTTTTGTACCAGGCTACCCATGACCTTATCTTCAATGGGCAGGAGACTGAAGCCCCTTAGGTCACTGAAACTCCCACCTTCCTCGAAACAGAGGTCTTCCTGAGTCAATTTACAGGCTTACCTTGCAGGTTTGCAATTTCCTTTTCATTTGGTCCTGCAGGAATTGAGCTGTTTTACAATCTCATTTAATACACTTAAAAGAATGCCTGTTATATTTTATCTAGCATTTCATGGTGTTTTATAAAGAAAACCTGTTTTTTTTTTTTTTCAGGTTAACTGGGATAACATGTTGCTGAAAATGATTATTGCTTCCACCCACCTGCATATGTTGACATCTACAGACATCCATATTCCGAAGGCCATCTTATGATTCCTATATTTTTCTGAGTCCGAAGTAGAGATTCCTATTCGGAAAAAAAGACTTTTCTTGATTTGTGATTTTTTTTATATATGAAGAGATCTACAACTGTGTAAAAAATCAAATTATGTTCTGTTTAGTCAAACTTTGAATCATATATTTTGGAAAGAATAAAAGTACATAAAATTGAGACAAGCACAGAAAATCCTGGACATATGTTTTCTGCACCTAAGACTCATTAATCATGTTGCTCAGCTTCTCCTTTTCTGTTCAAGGCACATGATCTCCTACAACACGGTTGCATCTGTGGAACACTGAGCACCATTGATTTTCCATATTTGATGATGATGATATAAGGAAATAACTACCATTTCTAAACTATGGATAGATATACATATAGGTATATATATAGATATATACATATAGATAGATATAAGGTATACTTAACAAAAGAGTTCTTAACATTTTTTGAGAAATTGGTTCTATCATCTTGCATTGCCATCTTATCACATTCCCATCCATGTCTGACTTCTATGCTGATATATTTTCACTAGTGTGTTTCTTTCTATAGATTTTTTTTTTTTGACTGCTGCCATCTGTCATTATAACTCATCTCTATGCTGAGTGACTTTGCATGTGATGATTACTGGTTTCCTAGCCACTTGGACCTCCCAGTTCTCTGTGAAAGAGGAAGATTTCAATTTCAATACCTGACTCATCTCAATTTCCTACTGAGATCAAAATCTGACATGGAAAGTCAATTAAATGGTTTCTGTTGAGACTGGGGTAGAGATTGGGCAGTGTGTGTGTGTGTGTGTGTGTGTGTGTGTGTGTATGCATGTGTGCTCATTTGGAGAGGACAGGCAAAGTCCCATTGTTCAATAAAGCAAGGAACAGATGGCATTGTCAGTTCTAGGCACAGCACAATCACACACCATATGAGCATTCCCAAACTGTGCTGCATATGCAAACTCAAGCTGCCAGCAATCCCTCTGATATTTAAATCCCCAGAGCTCCAAGAGAGCATATTGCACCGCATTCCTTTGAACAATAAAAATTGCTTAACTTTCTGCCTTCCCTCCACATTCCTTCCTACTCACTGCTCCCTGGGGCAAGTTGGAGATGAGCTTCAAACTTTAGTTTTATGAAATAAAGTCTTTAGTCATTTGTTCTCTAGGGCAAGGAGATAGTGACACACGGTGGTGCTGGAAATAAATGAGTGAGACTCAGACCAATAAATGTGAAAATTATTTATTCACTGAACAAGTATATGAAAATCTCCCTTTATGGGGAAAAACCTATGTGGAATAGATAATGATGCAAAAAAAAAAAAAAAAAAAAAAGAAGAAGAAGAAGAAGAAAAGAAAAAAAAGATAGTCTCTGCCCTCAAGCCATCTCAAGCTGGTAATAAATCAGAGGAGATAAAATACACAATGTGTCACACAAAATACAAGCTGGAACTTAAGAACAAGAAGTGTAAAGGTATTTAAATGAATGACATCACTGCTCATTGAGCAGATAAACTTGATGAAGTTACTAGTAGCATTCTGAGTTGGACTTTGAGAAGGTGAGTTTTAACTTGGAAGATAAGAGGGTTGTAATTCACTGGTGATGACAATGAAAATTATATGGTAACTACTCCAGTAATTCCTATTTCCATCACTAATCTTTCAGCCTATCAAAAATTAAAATGAGGAAAAGTATTGAGTCTTGGGATTTGGCTATTTTCTTCCTGTTGAAGAATTCCCTTTGCAACAATTTCCCCTCTTGAAAACTTCAGTTCAGTTGGAACTTGCATGCTGCTTCTTTTTTTTTTTTTTAAAGATTTTATTTATTTATTTGTCAGATAGAGAGAGAGCGCAGGAGCGAGCACAGGCAGACAGAGTGGCAGGCAGAGGCAGAGGGAGAAGCAGGCTCACTGCTGAGCAAGGAGCCCGATGTGGGACTCGATCCCAGGACGCTGGGATCATGACCTGAGCCGAAGGCAGCCTCTTAACCAACTGAGCCACCCAGGCGTCCCTGCATGCTGCTTCTTGATGTAGAGTTGTATCACCACTTTGGAAAAGTAAAGCTAACTGTGGTCATATCATATGATCCAATAATCCATTCCCATATATATTCACCAAAAGGCACATTTTGGAATATTTATAGCAGCACTATTAAGTTACAAACTGGGAAGTTATTCAACTGCCCATTGACACAAATACTGATAACTATATCTTGGACTATTCCCTCAATGGAATGCCATAGAGTGATACATGCATGATATATATCTACACATATATGAATGAATCTTTTAGAGATAGAGTTGAGCAAAGAAGCCAGACCTATTTATCCAGAATAGATACTGGATGATTTTATTTATATAAGTACATAAACTGGTTAAAGTACTCTGTGCCATTTAAAGATGAGACAGTTGTTTCCATGGGGGGGTTATGACTGGATAGAAGCACAAAGAGGGGCTTTTAAGGTGTTGTTAATATACTATTTATTTTCTTCTTAAATGAAAGTGTTCAGTTTATGAGAAGTGATCAAATCTTAAACTCTTATGACATATACTTTTCTGAAGACATATTTTAATTAGAAGTTTTAAATATTTTCTCCAATTAAGATAGCCTAGATTTCTAAAAAATAAAGCATAGAAGAAATAATTTAATTGGACTTTCTTTTTGATCTTTGAAACGGAGTTCTTTATCTTATTATTATGAAAATATGACTTGATCTCTAAGTCTCTTATGACTCTTCCGTACAGATAATATGTATCATTCTCCAATAGGAAAGTTTGGACTGGGTCCAGATTTACCTTCTTTTATTTTATTTTATTCTTTATTTATTTATTCATTTATTTTTTATTAACATTTAATGTATTATTTGTTTCAGGGGTACAGGTCTGTGACTCATCAGTCTTACACAATTCACAGCACTCACCATAGCACATTGGGTTCATCGTCTTCTTAAATATTGCTCATGTAAGTTGTATGTCCTTATTTTGCTTCTCTTTGCATTCTGTCCCATCTTTGCATGCTCTTCCATTCACCCCAAAGCTTTGTTTCGACCACCGAAGAGTGATATCCAAATTTCTAGCACTTTCTTTTCTTTAGCTCCAGAGACTCTAACGTTGTCTCCACTTGGATATATTATAGACCCTTTAAATGGAACATGTGCAAAATAGAGCTTGATACCTCCGCACCAAAAAATCCCTTTCCCTCCTGTTCTCCCCATCATGGTGAAAGGCCCCTGCTGTTCACCTAGCAATCCCATTTGCCAGTTGGCCATCCTAGACTTTCTTGTCCTTCTTCTTCCTCACTTAGTTCACAGGCTCTGTCATTTCTACCTGCTAAAGAGCTCTTAAATCTTTATCTTTTTTTTTTTTTTAGCTCCAAGCCCAACCCAAAAAACTTGTGTAATAAATGAATCTTCATGATCACCATACCCCTGTTTCTCACCTAGCCACTTCCCACCCATCTGTTCCTCCTACAGTCTTTATTTATATAAAGAGTAGGTCTATCAGTTCTCAGCCCAAAAATCTTATGGTCATCTTTGACTCTTCTCTCACACATCCAATTGGATAGCTGTATCTTCAAAAGTATATTTAGAATAAAATCCAGGCTATTTCTTACCACCTCTTTCCCATCCTTACCACCTGGATTCAGCAAGCCATTCTCCAACCAACATGAGCCATTCCCACAATTGTATATTTTGCTCCACCCACACTGTTGGGTTTGCTGTACCCCAGCACATCATCTCATTGTGTGTGCACACTCTCTTCTCACTGGTGGAGATCCTCGTTCCCCTCTTGCCAACCTGGATAATTCTTTCTCATCTAAGGTGAGCATATACCATCGTTTTCTCTAGGTTATCTTAGCTGGATCTTTCAGACTGAGCCAGTACTTTATGTTTTTATGTATCTTTATATTCTGAGTGCCAAGTCCATTGTCTGGCATGTTGTTGGTTCTCAATAAATTCAGAGACACTGATGATGAGCTAACCTATTGCAGTGCAATAAAGCCCTGCCATAATGCCTTTTGCAAACATTTATTATAATAATTACCACATCCTACAGCAATTTTTGATTTCCAACCTAGCTTCCTCACCAGGTTAAAAGCCACTCAGGGTCAGGAAATGTGTGTCTTAATCATATTTGCATTCTTTATAGGCCCTCAGTAGCATTCAAGAATAATTGCTAAATGAATAAGAGCACACATGAGTTGAGAGGGCATTTATAAGTCTGTGTTTCTTGCCAACTGTTATGGACTGACTTGTGTTCCCCCCAAATTCATATGGTTAAGCCCTAACCTTCAATTTGGAGATATTTGGAGATAGGTCCTTTAGGAATTAATTAGGTTTAGATGGGGGTGGGGTCCTCATCATAGCATTTGTGCCCTTATGAGAAGAGACATCAGGAAGAAGAAGAAGAAGAAGAGGAGGAGGAGGAGGTTGAGGAGGAGGAAGAAGAAAAGGAAGAAGAAGAAGAGAAGACATCAGAGAGTGAGCCCTCTAATTTCTCCTTCTCAATGTGTCCCCTTCCCTTTAATGTGAGGACACAGCTAGAATGCAATTTCTGCATAGCAGAGAGCTCCCACCAGAATCTGGCTATCCTGGCACCCTGATCTTGGACTTCCAGCCTCCCGAACTATGAGAAAATAAATTTCTGTTGTTTAAGCCATCTAGTCTGTGGTATTCTGTTATGGCAGCCCCAACAGAGTAATATATTGCCCCATCTGAATTAACTACTTCTGGCTATTGTCAAGAGCCATGATTGGGAACCTTCCTGAAAATACACATTACACTCTTCCTACAAATCATTGCTTTGTCTTGACTGTACATTTCAACTGGTTCCAGATGGCGCTAATAAGGCCAAGATCAATCAACTTGTTGTAATACAAAGTCACAAATTACATCCTTAGTCACAACCAGTCATCTCAGGAAAGTGAAACTGAATAACCCCATTGCTGGGAAATCAATCCAAAGCCCATTTCCTCATAAGCAGTGGTCTCTAAGTGCCATGCTTATAAATTAAGAGAAAAATATTGTTATGATATACTTTCCACTACTTTCCTGTAATTGACTCTTGGTACCTAATTTTTCCCCTCTTTATTTGACTTGCAGGAAAATAAATGGCTCTTCAATTATGTCATCATTGATACTTAATTTTTATGAATTAGATTTTTAAGAATCCAAACCTATTTACTTTGTGTGTTTTTAAGAAGAATGGGGAATTCCCATAAGAGTATTTACTTCCTTCAGTCATAAATTTCTCTCCAAAGACACTTCAGCTGGATCAGTTGATACTGATGATGGAACAGCAGGTGACATACCTATTTATAATTAGAGTTTTGGTTTAGTATCTTCAAGTGCAACCTATATCCATGTCAGAATACACTAGGCAGTATAGTCACATGCTTTTCCTGAACTGTTGTCAATAGGTAAATTGCAGTAAATTTTAAGTTTGAAACCAGAAAGGCCACTTCTATTTGTAACCTCCTGATTGATTGTCTGATTTCTTAATTTGGAGAGTCAATTTAATATTCAAAAAGGAGGAGGAGATGCTCCGAGGATTGATCTAAAACACACCAGGCAGGAAGTAATTGTCTAACACTTCTCCATCAAGTTGCTCCCAAGAAAGCACAATCTAATTCTGTGTGTCTTATCTTAGTGTCTGCATTCGTTTATTCCCACATGAAAACTAAGAAGGAGACCAATAATGTTAGTGATTGTGGCTCATGCTACCAAAACATAGTTGTGGTATGATTCTCCTCAAAAAGCAAAACAAAGTAAACAATAACAACAAACCGCAAGAAGGAAAAGGCTGATTCTACAGATTTCAGAATCAAACAGCCCGACACTATTATAATGAAATGGATCCTAATTCACATCAGGGTCTGAGCGTCTGACTCTTGATCTCACTTCAGGTCTTGGTCTCAGGGTCGTGAGTTCAAGCCCTGCATTAGGCTCCAGATGCAGTGAAAAAAAAAAATCACACCAGAGTATAGGCTCACAAAACTGTACTTTACCATCAAGCTCTAACCGTTTCATACCTTCTCTGTGTGCCTTGTTTACTGCTTTCCTGGGATTCTCAGCTCTTGCTTTTATAAACTCTTTTTTATTTGAGGGAGGAAGCCATTTTTCCAGGGCTAGTTGGTGAGGTACCAAGCTGTTCATCACCAAAGCAATAAAATATTCACTGCATTAAACTGACAATATCACAGATTTTCTCTAAGCAAACTCCCTTCAGGGTCCTCAGCAAGAAAGCCAACTATAAAGTTCAATGCACTGTCCCTGCGGAAGCGCTTCATGAATCTGACCCTTCAAAATGGTAACCAGGGCATTTCTCACATGGTCCTGGAAAGTCTGAAGGAAACCTATGGTCTGGTAGTGCTTGGCAAGTGCTTGCTAGGATGTCACACATTCTGGCAAGGGAGAGCCAATAGAATCCAAAATTATTTGGGTAAATTTGTAGCTCAGTCCAGGCAGATGATGGTTCACATCTTGCCACTGCTTCTTTCAGACCAGTTGGCTCACCATGGAGGGACCAGCCAAGCCGGGAAGCCAAGTGGGCTGCCTCTCCAGGGAGGCTTTTGTTCCCTGAGAATCAGGAGTTGAGGCTGAGTTGAGGATCTGCAATTGAGGCTCATCTCTTAGTCAACCTAGGGCTTTTCAACCTTATTTTCTCCCCTTTCCACTGTACTTGATCCTGAAAACATTAAATTAAAAACTCATGAGTGGAGGGGACTATATGCATCTTCAAGATCCTCATTTAAGACAACTTGTCTCTCTTTTGACCTGAAGTTAGCATCCATCCATAGTTATGATTTGTTTATGAACTTTGTGATATGTAACATGTTTTCCAATTAAAATCTACTGATGCTCAACATATTTTGCTCAATTAAAGGGGTGGATATGCATAAGTTCAAAATTTTAAAACAACTATTAAAATGAAAAAATTGCTGCATTTTTAAAAAAAGATTTTATTTATTTAATTGATGGTGGGAAACAGAGCAAGAGAGGGAACACAAGCAGGGGGAGTGGGAGGGGGAGAAGTAGGCTTCCCACCAAGAAGGGAGCCCGATGTGGGGCTCGAACCCAGGACCCTGGGATCATGACCTAAGCCAAAGGCAGATGCCCAATGACCGAGCCACCCATGCACCCCTATAATTTTTTTTTAAAGAGGTGGTCAGTGGAACTGGGTATTTACCCTAAAGATACAAATGTAGTGATCCAAAGGGGTAGGTGCACCTGAATGTTTATAGCAGCAATGTCCACAATAGCCAAACTATGGAAAGAACCTAGATGTCCATCAATGGATGAATGGATAAAGAAGATGTGGTATATATATATATATATACATATATATATATGTATATATATATATATATACACACACACACACACAATGGAATGCTATGCAGCCATTAAAAAAAAACAAATTTTGCCATTTGCAATGACATGGATGGAACTAGAGGGTATTATGCTAAGCGAAATAAGTCAATCAGAGAAAGACAAGTATCATATGATCTCTCTGATATAAGGAATTTGAGAGGCAGGGCGGGTGGTTGTGGGGGGTAGGGAAGGAAAAAAATGAGCCAAGATGGGATCGGAAGAGAGATAAAGCATGAGAGACTCTTAATCTCACAAAACAAACTGAAGGTTGCTGGGGGGGGGGGGGGGGGGGGGGGGGGGGGGGGGTAGGGATAGGGTGGCTGGGGGAGATGGACACTGGGGAGGGTATGTGCTATGGTGAGTGCAGTAAAATATGTAAGCCTGATAATTCACAGACCTGTACCCCTGGGGCAAATAATACATTATATGTTGATACAAATAATTAAAAAAAAAAAAAGGTGGTCAGTAGAGCTCTGAGCACTGCTGGTGATGATATTAGTCATCAGCAAGAGTTCTGTAACAAGCAAATCCTGGCACCACTTTCATTTCCATCTCCTCTCAGAATTTCACTCTCTCTCTCTTTTTTTCTCCCCCCAAAAGAGGGCTTTTAAGTGATTAAAACTCATATGCCCAAGTAAAACATAACAGAGAGAGGCTGAGCTCTCATACCTCTACTCAGGCTCTCCATGGTCTTCTCCAAATAAGGATGCTGTGGAGGAGACTGCTGATCAGTGATCAGGAGACACAACAAGAACCCCAAGCAAAGTCATGTTCAAGTTGTCCTGATGTAATTACTGATGCATTTAATGAAATCATGTACAAAGGCATGAAATAATTCAGTGAGGTCTGTTTTAAGTTGTTTTACCTCATGAAAGACACAAATATGGAATGATTGTCTCAGGTAAATGAAATTTAGCTGCATTGGCGAGCAGAACAGACACAGCAGCTGTGGGTTTAATTAAACATTTGCCTAACCATATAAAAAGACAGTGATCTATCTCCATAGCATCTGGCAGCCTCACCATCCTCCAGTCGTTCTTTAATTAGCATGCTGGTGAATTTAATAGAAAATGGCTTTAACTCAGGAGCAGATGGCTCTTCTGAGTGACAAGGGGAATGACAATTTCTGTCATGTTTACTTCGTATGTAGCTTTCTAGTCTGGAAGGTCCCTTAGGAACCCAGGCCTGATGAGATCAGAGGTCGCGTTTAATATCTTCTGAAAGCAACCAATTCTGAATCTTGTTCAATTAAAAATGTCTGACTCACAAGCTTCCAGAGACGGTTTTCCTTTGTCTCTCCACGTTCACTTCTCATATTCCATGATGAAACTTGCCTTTCGGCTATTAAAAGCAAAGTTTTGTAAAAAATTGTATAGTTTCTCTGAGGCAGATAAAACTATGTCAGATCCAATGTAGTCTCAAATGACAATCTACATCAGACTTTTCAAGTTCAGGAACCATGAACCCCACCTCCCTCTTAGCTGGCAATGGGCTTGAAAGAAGAAGAGAGGAGATCTTTGGTTTTCATAGATGGTGTTTTTGAAATGAAAGGAAAAGCTAAGAAAATCCTAAGGAAGAAGAAAAATAAGAATGTTGGAAAGTAATTGTGTACTTTGGTTCTCACAACCAAAATTTTTAGAACTTTCTTCATATGTAAATGCTTTTCCTGTGGGACTCTGTGTACTGTCCCTCAGAATAATATACTGCTTAAAATATAACTTCAACTAATGAGGAGTTGTACGGGTCAGGCAAGCATGCTTAAAGATGACCTTGAGGAAAACCTATACTAGCAGCAGGCGTCTGGTGGAGAGGATGATACATGTTCCTGAAGCCGAGCAGCTGGGGATGCCCGGCTCGCTCAGGGCGGAACACCGCCTGCTTCCCTATTCCTGTTGTCTCCCCTACCTCAGAAATAGCCTGCTGTTGAGGTAATCCCTTTAAGTGCTCTTGCTCAACTACAAATTCAAGCTGTTTGACCAGATACACCTTATTCTTCTTGTTTACCCGTAAGACTTGTGACCAACAGATGACTCACATTCCTTCTTGTTTACCTACAAGACCTTTGGCTACTGTATAACCTTCTTCTCTTTTGATGGTTGTTATCTTGTATCTAATAAATATGGGACTGAGGAGTTGTTTTGGGAGACAGTCCTTCCAGCTGCAGTTCCCTGTTGTCTCTCCTACAGCTGATTTGTTTGTGCCTCATTCTTCTCCCATGGCGGTTCATTCCATGCACCCTTAGGAAGTGGCATCTCTGGTTACTATCCTAGCTCCTGTAGGATGGCCATATTGCACCTGAGAAATTTTCTTTTCCTTTCTTTTCTTTTTTTTTTTTTTTTGAAGACTTTATTTACTTATTAGAGAGAGAGAGAAAGAGAGAGAGCGTGAGTGGACACGAGTGGAGGGACAGAGGGAGAGAAAGAAGTAGACTACCCCCTGAGCAGGGAGCCCCATTTGGGGCTCGAACCCACGACCCCCAGAGCATTACTTGAGCTGAAGGCAGATGGTTAACTGATTGAGCCACCTACGTGCCCTGCACCTGGGAAATTCAAAGAATGACTATAGTTCACTTTACATAGTTAAGATTGTCCAAATCAAACATGGAAAATTTATCTGTTTGGATTAAGAATATTATTTCTCCATTTATTTTCAGGTTTTCAGGTATAATTATAAACAAACTAGTCCAAACCAATCATCTACAGTGTGCCTGTGTTCGTAGTTGCCAGCTGTAGTATTGGGCACTTTTTAAATTATCTGATTTAATTCTCACAATAAGCCCATAGGCCTGTAACCTCTTTGACAAATGAAGAGATGACCTCAACAGGTTACCTGAGAGAGGTTGCCTGGGCCATTTTTGGGTGCTGATCTGTCAGATGGCAATATTTTTCTGTCTTCCTAATGTGACACTTTGTCTCTTAGCAAATTACATGTGTACAACACAGTATTCTTAACTCGAGTCATGCTGTATATTACGTCCATAGAACTTGTCCTGCAAAACTAAAACTTTGTATCCTCGAACCAACATCTCCCCATTTCCTTCATCCTCAGACCTTGGCAACCACCATTCTACTCTGCTTCTGGATTAGGTGTTTTTTGTTTTTGTTTTTGTTTTTTTGGATTCTACGTATAAGTGATGTCACATAGTATTCGTCTTTCTGTGTCTGACTTATTGCACTAAACATAATGTCCCCCATGTTCATCCATGTCATCACAAATGGTAGGATTTCTTCCTTTTTAAAGCTGAATAATATTCTATTAATTAAATTAATTAAAACCATATTTTGTTTATCCACTCATCCATCAATAGACACTTAGGTTGTTTCCATATCTTGGCTATTGTGAGTAATGCTAAAATGAACATGAGTGTAGGTATCCCTTGAAATGCTTGTTTTCGTCCCTTGGAATACACACTGAGAAGTGGGATGGCTGGATCATATGGAGTTCTATTTTTAATTTTTTGAGGAACCTCCTTACTATTACTCCTTACTATTTTCCATGATGTCTATATGAATTTACATTCCCACCAATAGTGTACAAGGGTTCTCTTTTCTCTACGTCCTTACCAACATTTGTTACCTTTTATCTTTTTGGTGATAGTCACTTGATGATAGTCACTTCAACAGTGTGAAGGGATGTATATCACTGTGGTTTTGATGTGCCTTCCCCTGATGCTTTGTGATGTTAAATACAGCTTAATTACCTGTGGCCATTTCTAGATCTCCTTTTGAGTCACGTCGACATGCTTTGCTCATTTTCAAATTTTTTTTTGCTATTGAATTATTTGAGTTCCTTATGTATTTTGGATATTAACCACTTCTCAGATGTATGACTTGCAAATATTTTCCCCCATTCCCTAAGTCGTCTATTCACTCAGTTGATTGTTTCCTTTGCTGTGCAGGAGTTTTGTTTTATAGAGTTCCATGTGTCTATTTTTGCTTTCCTTGCCTGTGTTTTGGGGATCATATCCAAAAAATAATTACGAAGACAAATGTGAGGAAGCTTTTCCCTTATGTTTTCTTCTGGTAGTTTTACAGCTTCCGGACATGTGTTTAAATCTTTCATCTATTTTGAGTTGATATCTGTATGCAGTGAGAGAGAAGGGTCCAATTTAATTTTTTTCGTATGGATATCCAGTTTTCCCACCATTTATTGAAGAGACTATGCTTGTGTGTTCTCAGCATCCTCCCTGAAGATGAATTGAATGTCAAGGCATGAGTGTACTTTCAGGCTCTCTTCTTTTCCATTGGTCTCCTCCTATATTTTAATGCCAGGACCATATAGTCTCGATTAATGTAACTTCATAATATAGTTTGAAATAAGGAATTGTGATGTCTATAGCTTCATTCTTCTTGCTCAAGATTGCTTTGGCTATTCAGGATCATCTTCCACATGGATTATAACCAGTGAGGAATATTGGCTCAGCATTGCCAGATCCCTCTCTCTCTCTCTCTCCTTTAAAGGAGTCAGAGATTCACAGTTTTAAAAAATCTTGCAGTCCCCTTCTAGGAACTTAACATGGACTTACACCTCTGCTATGTGAAGTAACATTTGCATTCATCACAGACATTCATCACAACATGGTTGAAAGAAAATATTGGAGACCAATGCAGACCTATTCAAAGAGAAATTGCTCAATACATTTTCTGAGCATCTAAATAAATGCAACTGATTCAAACTCAAAGGAAATAGAACATGTCTGGAAGCTGCGTTCATCTCATAAGCTGCCAGCTTGCAACCATCGGATGTTGGAGAACTGCTAGCTTTCTACTTGCTACTCCCTTCTGTTTCCATTCCTATCAAATGCATTTTCTTTTTTAAAAGATTTTATTTATTTATTTGACATAGAGAGAGGGAGAGAGAGCAAGCAAGCACAGGCAGAGGCAGAGAGAGAAGCAGCTCCCTGCCGAGCAAGGAGCCCGATGTGGGACTCGATCCCAGGACGCTGGGATCATGACCTGAGCCGAAGGCAGCTGCTTAACCAACTGAGCCACCCAGGCGTCCCTCAAATGCATTTTCTGCTGGCTGTTTTGGGAAAATGCATTATCATTTAGGGTTGAGCAATCCGCCTTGGAAATTAATATTCATGTTAAGGTTTAGTTTTCTTTGGAGTTGGCACCTTGGAGGCAGATTTAACTTGGCACCTTTTGAACAGCTATTTATCCTTGCTAGTGTTTTTTTTTTT
>RCUC01136085.1:0-12993 GCA_003697995.1 Taxidea taxus jeffersonii
ACCTGCCGTTTCTTCTTGTTCAGGTTGAGTGCGTGCGCAGTGCCTGTCCTGCCCATCTGACACAGGCTCCTTGAATGTGGCCCCACGTAGTTTTCCCTCCCTCAAGGGCTGGTGTGGGGCGAAGGCCCCCCGCCACAGCTGGTGCCCAGGCCTCGCTGCTCCGGTGAGCGATACGGTGCTCGCCGGGTATCAGGAAGGCAAGGACTAAACCGGTTGCTTCTTTGGTGGAGTCGCAGAGGATTGGGTTACCTTGAGCCGGCTGTGTTCGGAGTAACCATGTGAACGGTGTAGAATACAGCCATTGGAATGACGGCCGGACATCTGCTATGAATTCTATATATAAAAACTGGATATGCTTACATGGGGTAGCGTGGGGTGGCCGGCGCTGGGTTTTCAGACTCCCAATCCTACTGCAGTGGGGACTGGGAATTGGTCACAGGTCCTGGTCCCCAAGGGAGGAGGGAGAGGGAGCCAGCCTTTGTCCAACGTTGCTCACCCGAGGGGGCCGGGAACATCCAACCGCCTGCAAACAGGTGGGGGAGGACTTGCTCCCAGTCCCCCACCAGGGAGGTGCAGAGAACCCACAGGACTCTTTGGGGTGTCCTGAGGGTCGTGGCAAGAAGGAGCCACGGAAAGGGTCTTCTGTGCCTGGTTAAACCAAGGGAGAATTTCGCAGGGGGATTCAGTCTGGGGCGTGAGGATGCCTTTTAAGAGTAGATCTCATTTCCTGCCTCTGAAGTTTTGCCCCCAGTCTCATGGCGAGAGGCCAGGCCCCTGGAGCCGTGTCCACACACATTCCTGCGGAGCAGAGCTGGCCCAGGGCCGGACGGAGGAAGTAATTACTACCCGCCCCGGCTGCTGTCCACTGAGCATTCAGATGGGCCGCTTCTGGGCCGGACCTTTGGGGCAATCGCCCAGGTCACGCCCCACAGTCTCCGAAGTGGAGGTACGACGATCACCCCCTTTTCAGACCAGACGTCGCCGTCTGAGAGGGCAGGTCTGAGCGGTCGCCCCGAGCTGGCTCCCGGGCTCATGCTCGGAGCGCGGACCCGGTCTCTTGGCCCTTCTGTTTTGGGTCCTGGAAAATATATTGGCACAGATAACTTCGTAGCAACATAAACGGAATTCAGGGCGAACACAGGACAAGCTGTCCACCCAGAGACCCGGCAAGGTCGCCTTCTCTGGCGTCCTGTTCCGTCCCCGTTCCCACCAGCGCGTTGGCATTGACTGTGCAAGTCCATACAGATCGCGGCTTGAAGTCAGGCTGGTGGGTGGTTGTGACCCAACACCCGATCCTGCTCCTTCTCCGATGTCACTGCAGCCACTTTCCTCTTGCTTCTGTGGGTGTGATTTTATGCTGAGAGGACAGTCTGGTTACCCCCGACTTTGGAGGCATTTTGTTCATTTTTGGTTATAAATAGGGCAGCAGCCAGTATTGTAGCCAGGACTGTCCTCCTCCATCTGGTGCTCCCGGGGGTGATTCCTGAGAGGGTCCCCCGGGGGGAGGGTTTAGGTGTTTTCATGGTCCTTGATACCAGTTGCTACTGTGTTTTCCGAAAGGGTTTTACTGGTGTCTGTGGCCTCCCGGTGACAGTGTGATTTTTCCCAGTGACCTGTGCGGGTTCCGGAGCTGGGAGGTGGCCCGGCCCAGTGGCTCCTGCTCTCGGTCCATCCTCCCTCCTCTCTCTTCCCTCTTGCGTTGCGTTCTTTCTTCCCGTGATTCCTTCTCACTGTCCAGAAGCTCGGGCTCTGACTCAACAAATCGTCCATGGGTGGAGTGACCTGAGGTAGGTCAGGTTCCCTTTCCCAGAGCTCTAGTTACCTCATCCCAGGCAGATGAGAGGGTCTTGGGCATATGGGTAGGAAGGAGCACGTAGCACCAGCATCTGTTCTCCCACATGCCCCACCCCAGGACCTTTGCACTGGCCATTCCCTCTGCTGGTGATGCCTTCCCTTCCACCTTCCCTCACCCCTTCACGCCTTTGCCCCATTGTCACTTTCTTAGGGCGACTGTCCTGACCATCTTACGTGAAGTGACAGCCCCACTCCCAGAGTCCTTACCCTGCTCTGTTTTTCCAAACCCCCCGTTGATGTTCCAGGGAACTAACTTGGCCTATCTACTGTATTTATTGCTTATTGTCTGTTTCCTCGTTGTGACGTAGGGCATGGAGGAGGGTTCCGTGTGTCGCCGATGGTGCTACACGGCGCTCTGCCCCCACTCTCCTGGCCGGCTCTGTCCCAGTCTCAGTGCAGAGCGCCACCCGTCCTGACTGCTGTCTTGCGAGCTTCCTCTCCTTTCTGCTTGGCTCTCTTTGCTTCCATCTGGCCATGCTCCCACCATCATCCGCCTGGCAGGCTGGCTCCTGGCCGTCCTGCCCCGGCGTCCCTCCACCGGTGGGAGAGGAACGGCCCCCAGGATGCCGTGTCTCCCAGTGGGAAGGGCATGTTGGCCAGGGTTCCCCAGGCCCTGTGCAGGCCACCAGGAGAGTGGGTGCTGCCTGTGTCAGCTGGGGAAGCCCCCCTTGCTGAGTTCCCGGGGGACTAGGGTGAGGCGGGTGCCCCTGGGGACTCGGGAGTGGAGCGTGCCATGCTTTCTAAACATCCCAGAAGCAGGAGCGGCTCCTTCTGGAAAAGGCCTGCCTGGTGGGGCCACACCCGCCCGGGCTGCACGGAACCTCGCCCGCCATCCACCCACCCACCCACCCCTGGCTCTCCAGGGTGGCTCCCCTCCCCGAGAGCCTCACTTTGGGAAAAGCACAAGAAATTGAACACCCCCCCAATCTGTGGCCTTTGAAGGGTGCACCTGAACTGCCCAGAGTGTAAACCGTGGTGAAAATGTGGTCTTTCCAGTTTGGGGAGAAAGTACAGAGCAGAGCTAGGATTTTTTGTGCCTGGGGCAGCTTCCAGGAGCTCCCTTCCTCCCTCCCCCATCTCAGGCTCCTCTCCTGCGGGGCAGGGTGTTTTGGGTTTCTGGCCACTTGCCGCCCACCCCTGGGGTACCTCTTCCATAGTGCTTCCCCTGCCGGCTGGAGCAGCCGATGGGAGACTGCTTGTCTATGGGGCCAGCCCCCTGATGATGCTCACACCTGGTCGTCTCCCCTGCAGCCCCTCCCCTGTAGTCCCCTACTAGTGCTTGCATACCTGTGGCCATGGGGAGCTTGCTCCCTCCTGAGACAGATGCTAACTTGTAGAAGTCAGCAGCTACCCCCGGCCTCTGCCTGCTTTAGCAAGGGGTCGTCGGGCTGGAGCTGGGTCCTCCCTGGTATGGGGACGTCATGAGGTCTTGGTGACAGCACTGTGTGTGCACCTGTGTGGGTTCTGTGTCTCGGGAGAGGATCCGTTTATCAGAGAGCCTTGTGGCCCTTGGAAGGTAGAGAATTACAGTGTGGAATTTCAGCTCCGCCGACCCGGGCAGGTCCTGCCTTGGCTGGATGAGTGGGGACGACCCGCGGGGAACCTCAGGAGTCTGGGCGCCGTAAACCTCGCTGGCGGAACAGGATGGCTGGTGATCCTTGCTCTGGGTGACCGGGAACAGCACGGCGATGATGAATGGGAATGTGCTCCAGGCCCGCCCCCTCACCCTGGGTGTGCTGTGGGGTGTCTCTGTGAGAGGTGGCTTTGCCTGCCTGTCGCTGTGTCCTCCAGACCCCACAAATGACCCTGTTTGCAGTGAAGGCCCCCCTGCCTCTGGTCCCGTGGATTCTTCCTCTGAAGGTTCTGGACACTCCCCAGTCCTGGGCATCCTCTCCCTTCCCCCATTGTGCTGTAGAGCCGGCCGGCTCCTGAGTCTCAGATGGCACCCAGCCTCTGGCCAGGCCATTGGTGGTGGACGTCCCTCCTCACTCCCTGGGGCCTCTAGCTGGGGGTGGGGACTGACACCCTTCTGGACAGTCTCCCTTTTCCTTCCCACCTCTCCCACAGCAGAGGTAACGGACCTCCTTAAAGCTGGGGTGCGGGAGGCGGGTGGGGCGCTTGGACCGTATGTGCAGAGCTCCTGCTGTGTGCCGGCCCCGGGCAGGGCCAGGAGCGCTCTAAGCCGGGCAGGTGGACCCTCGGCGTGCTGGGAGCGAGTCCTGTAAGAAGCTGGGAAAACAGGAAAAGTCCCATTTCTTAATGATTAAAAACTTTTTTTTTTTAAAGATTTTATTTATTTATTAGTTAGAGAGATTGAGCACAGGCAGACAGAGAGGCAGGCAGAGGCAGAGGGAGAAGCAGGCTCCCTGCCGAGCAAGGAGCCCGATGTGGGACTCGATCCCAGGACGCTGGGATCCTGACCTGAGCCGAAGGCAGAGGCTTTAACCGACTGAGCCACCCAGGCGTCCCCATGATTAAAAACTTTTTAGTGAAGTAAATATGCACAGAAAAGTACTGTATGTTTGCGGACCAAATGCACTCATGCACCCTGCGCACGGCAAGTGGTCCAGTGTGCAGAGGCCTTGAGTGTGCTGTTGAACTTGGCTGTGCGGGCGCCCCTCCGGGTCTCCTCTTCCCCGTCCACAGAGTGGACGCTTGCAGGGGAGCCTGCATGGCTCTCCCTGTCATGAGTGACCTGCAGGGACCTGGAGGCCTGTGACAATGAAGGTTCTTTCCTCTCTGTGTCTGCTTGGGGCAGGGAGGGGCAGGGAGGTCCGGGGACAGACATCCTTTGTGGCCATCTCCTCGCAGGAGGTCGGGATGCCCAGCTCACACGTAGCTGCACCGCCCCGTCTGATCTTTGCAAGGGTCCCTCCCTGCCTTCTGACGTCGTGATGCCGGGTGCCGCCGGCAGTGGCGGAGCCCCAACGGGGTCCTGACCTCCAGCCCTCCTCGTGTCCCCCATCTCCCCAGGGGCATGGCCCGGGTTGGAGCCCAGCGCTGGCTGTGACAGCCTCTCAGCCCCGCCGTGGCACAGGGCTGTCGAAAGAGTATGATCTGAGGGGTGGCACCCCGGAGTGGGAAACCGAGGCCACAGTGCCAGGAAGGGGCCTGGGCTGGGACAACGGGTCCGGGAATTGTAAGGGAATCCCAAGGCCCGGCCGGGACTGTGCCCCCACATCCCCTTCTCTTGTATCAGGCTGATGTGACTTCTCTGTAGCCCCTAGAGGTGCCGGATGGCCCGGCCGTGGCATCCTGGCATGGGGCGGCAGGTGTGGCAGGAAGAGTCCCCTGGAACTGTCTGCCTGCGCGCCGAGGGGAACGAGAGGAAGGAGCAGAGGGGCCGGGGGCGGGGGCGGGGCCAGGAGCTCTTGGGGCCCCCGACCCGGGCCCCGGTCCTCACCATTCGCTTCCCCCTGCCCCCTGCAGCCTCGCCACTCCTGCTCTTCGCCAACCGCCGGGACGTGCGCCTGGTGGACGCCGGCGGAGTCAGGCTGGAGTCCACCATCGTGGTCAGCGGCCTGGAGGATGCGGCCGCCGTGGACTTCCAGTTCTCCAGGGGAGCCGTGTACTGGACGGACGTGAGCGAGGAGGCCATCAAGCAGACCTACCTGAACCAGACGGGGGTCGCCGTGCAGAATGTGGTCATCTCTGGCCTGGTGTCACCCGACGGCCTGGCCTGCGACTGGGTCGGCAAGAAGCTGTACTGGACGGACTCGGAGACCAACCGCATCGAGGTGGCCGACCTCAACGGGACGTCCCGGAAGGTCCTGTTCTGGCAGGACCTCGACCAGCCACGGGCCATCGCCCTGGACCCCGCTCACGGGTAAGCCCAGCTGCCTTCCTCCTTGGGGGCGGCCCGGGGGGTTCCTGGTTTCCCTCTTGAATTGATCTGAGCCCGGGCAGCTTTTTCAGAGAAAACCTGCCCATCTTAAAAGGAGTTTGCGTCTTGGAGCCTGTTGTGGGGAACCATTTCCCCTTGAAAGGCCATGCTTCGGTTTCTGTTTGAGACCTGCTGCGTCCAAGGCTCCCGGTGTGAATCACGCGGTCTCTGTTGTGTGTGTGATGGCGTCCGAGGCGGTGCAGACCCTCCCGCAGGTTGAATCTGTGCCTTCCACACCTTTCTAACGGCGTTCGCTGAAAACGGTATAAAAGGTGAAGGTCCTCTCCCAGAAGTGGAACTGGCCGGGGGATTGTCTCTCTGGCCTCTTCCGGAAGCCCTCTGCTCTCCTCTGCCCCCCAGTCTAGCTGAGCTCACCGTGACCCATGAAGGCTCAGGGCCCAGCCCTGAGCTCCAGGTGGGACGCGCGAGTGGCCGTGAAGCTAGAGCATCCCGGGGGTTGAAGGCTGGGAGGGACAGATCATGGGGAGGTGGCCGAGTGTCACGGCCCAGCCTGGCCGGGCCCATTCTAGACTTTTCCGCATGGGGGCAGTTTGCTCTGTCACCCCTCCGCCCTCGGTCCCCTCCTCCCACAGCCTGGGAGTGACACAGGTGTCTCTGGTGGCGGCAGCCGACCCGTGGCTGTGTGTGTCTGGTTCTCTGCTGGTTCGGTGGTCGGAGGTGGGTGGCTCCCTGACATCTTGAGCAGGAACACAGTAGGTCCCCTGGGTTCTGCTCCCGATGCCGCCTGCTGGCCCTGGTCCTGGCAGTGCCTCCTCTTCCTGGTCGGCCCGCCCCAGGGTGGGTGGAACAGGGGCCAGGACGTGGAGGCCTGTCCTGTGGAGGCTGGGGTTTGGATAGCTGGGGGAACAGGGAGAAGGGGTGCTGTGGTGGGCGAGTAACACACCTGACAGCGTGCTGACTTAGCAAACGCACCCCCCCCCCCCGGCTCTCATGTCCTCCATGCACACACACGTGAGGTCAGGGATGGTCTGTGGTTTGTGGCCCGGGAGTCAGACCAGGTAGGCCTGGTGCGTCTACCCCAGAGGAGCCCCGTAGCCCCAGCCTCCTGGGGGGCCAAACTCAACAGTGACTTCCCTTAGGGCCCTCTTGCCCCCCCTTCCAAGCAGGCTGAGCTTCCAGAATGTTCCTATTTCTGCCCTCTCCCGTACTGTGGGGTGACCCCAGGACTCCTGGAATCTGACCACCCTTTAGGAGGTGGTGGTTGGCATGGGCCGAGTCTCCCCGGCTAAGAGGGGACATTGTGATGGGAGAGGCTGAGGGGTGCCACCTCGAGGCCCTTGCAAAGCACTGGAGGGAGAAGACCAAAAGCAGATAGTATGTCCCAGAAGGATGTGTGCCACGGAGGAGAAGAACGTGGGGCCTAAGGACAAAGAGGGTGAGGCAAGGGGCTTCCTGTCGGAAGTTAGAAGACTAAGAACATCTGTGGATGATATTTGAGCAGAGACCTGAAGCAGATGAGAGTGAGAGCCATGTACTAAGCAGGGTCAGGCCTGGTTAGTACTTGGATGGGAGAGTGAGAGCCATGTGGCCATCCAGGGGATGAATATTCCAGGCAGTGTAAGTGAGTGGCCAGTGCAAAGGCCCTGGGGTAGGAGGAGGCTTGGCTTGTTGGTGGGGCTGTAGTGAAGTGAAGGGGAGAATGGAGGACACAGCAGAGGAAAGGGTAGGTCCTGTTTAGAGTGGAAGAGTTGCTGGGGGGTCCCTCTGGCCGTTGGAGTGAGGGTGGACTTTGGGGTGGGAGCCGGGGGTCTTTTGCGGCTATCACCATGATCTGGTGATAGAAGGTAGGGGTGTAGATCAGGAAGCTGGTGGGCCGTGGGTGAGAAGTGGCCAGATTTGGGATCAGAATCACACAGGTTTGCTGGTTCTTTGCATGTGGGTTAGAGACAAAGGCAAGCAAGGGCCACGCACTGCTGCCCTGTGCCTCAGTGTCCCCATCTGTATAGGGTGGGACCGTGTCCCGTGTTATGCAGAAAACGCCAAGAACAGCTAGCGGCTTCAGTGAGTCTTAGTTGTTGAAACACTAAAGATGCCCCTCACTCACCACCCCAAATAAGTCTCCATGTCCGTGCCCGTGTGTCTTCTTTCTTCCTCATGACCTTTCTTCCTCGTGACCGACCATTGATTGGTTGGGAGGAGCTTGTGCTCAGCGGGGAGGCTCTGGGTTCCTGGTTAGGTAGGTGCTTGGTGCTTGGTGGGAACGTGTTCGGTGCTTGGTGGGGAGGTGCTCGGCGCTTGGTAGGGAGCCATCTTCTCTATGTTCATGTCCAGGCTGGCCTTGCTTGTACCATCACTGGGAGTCAGTCATTCTCTAGCTTGGGCTTTTCTTACTAAATGTTTGAAATCCTTTCTGATCCTGCCTCTGAATTCTCTCCAATACCCCCAGCCCCTGGGGCAAAGTTGACTTTGTTGTTGATGCCCTGGGAAGGACTTCTGAACTGGCCTCCCCCCCACACTTCTCCTGTGGTGAAGGTTTGAGATGCCCGTTCTGTCCCCTTGGGCACAGGTAGCAAAGTAAGCATCCAGACAGGGTTAAGGGAAGCCACCACCCTCCCCAGCGTCAAGGGCCCCCGGGGGCAGGAGAGTCGGCCCTGGGGGGGGCCCTCTGGCCCGAGTACTGGGAGCCAAGTACCAGGAGCCAGAGGGACACCAGCCCAGCGCCTCCAGTGGAGGCCCAGGCCAGCATTAGCTGGCGAGGGGCTGCAGTGACTCCAGGTCTCAAGCTAAAGTCAGGCTGAAACCGAACCCCTTCTTTAAAATGCAAAATGGTCCTTCCCTAAAATAACAGACAGCCACGACCCATGACCGCACAAAGACCAGGCAGCTGTGCTTTCCTGTGCTTTCCTTCGGAAGTGGATTCCCCCCGTGGAACCAGGCTGGGCCTGGGGCAACATTCAGGATTTTACAAAAGTACATCCACGCCAGTGAGTCTCTGGGAACGGAGTGGCTCGCAAATTCCCCATTTAAGGAAACCAGTGGGCCTCTGTTATGAAACCCGGGGAAGGAATTTGAATTATGCTCCTTGCGGAGGTCCAGAGCCTTTACATTTTCCAGCCTTTCTCGCCGGCTGCAGGACAGCATCTAGGGAGGTCACGAGCGGATGGCTCTGAGATCGATTCTCCTGATGTCTTCTTGGTGGATGGTGGGAGGGCTGCCCCTCCCAGGCTGCTGGGGGGCGGGAAAGGCACTGGGAAGGAGGGCGTCTGCAGCGGGCCCGCGGGAGTCTTTGCTGACCTGGCGGACAGCACCTGCCCGCCCGGGGCTGCTGGGAAAAGGACGCCAATGCCCTGGGCCTGCTGGCCCAGGGGAAGTCACCCGATGGCCAGGCCCTGGCCTCACTCAGAGAGCCATGCAGTGCTCCCGGAGCCACTGGCATGTGCCTGGAGCAGGTCTGCCTTCCGGAGCCTCAGTTTTCTCATCTATCCAGTGGGAAGAGCGATTCCTGCTCCCCCTGTGTCAGCCATGTGCTCACTAGATGCAGAGGAGAGAGTGCAAGAGAGGCCCCTGGGAGTGGAGTTCTGCGTGCGGGGCGCTTTCTTCTCCTGTCTGTCCCCACTTGGGTTGGAGAGCAGGGGAGCTCGGTGACAGGAACCTCGCTGCCACGTGGGCAGGAGGCTGCCTTGGCATGGCTTGGGGACCTGTCAGAGCTCCTCCAGTAGATTGTCCTGGCATCGGCTCAGAATGACACCCCCCTGGGAAGGCTGTGTGGCCTCACCCATGGGGTGGCCCCTCCGGCACCCACATCCCGTGGCTGCAGGGTGTCCACTGGACAAGGACCCCTGAGAGGCAGGGTGGGGCTTGTTGTCCCCATACCCCTGGCAAGTGTGCCCGCCCCTGGCCCACATCAACAGCTCAGAATTTGCTGAGAGGGGAGGAGATCCCACCTGGGCAAAAGTAGAGCCCAAAGTGGTGGGGGACTTGCCAAGTCGGAGAGAAGCAGCTCGAAGTGAAGAGAGGGTCTGTGGGCCAGGAACTAGGATGCCTGAGAAGGGACAGTGCACGGTCTGCCCCCGCTGGATTTGCACTACCCGCGGGCCTCCCACGGTGGCACAGGTGGGGCGGGGAGCCCCCTGCCTTCCCGGGTCAGGGTTCCAGGCGGACTCCCGGGGGCCCGGTGTGGACGAGCTGCCGGTCTTTAAAGCAGTCCCTGAGGCCGAGGGTTGTGGGATTTGCTGATTAGCCACGACCCACCCTGGGAGGAGGGCAGTGGGGGGAGACTGCACCATGGGGAGAGACCACTCGTGGGAGCGGGACTTCTCCAAGGGAAGCTGGACACTGTCCTTGTCGGCAGCGAGACATGGGCGGACTAAATAAAGCAGGTCTGCCACCCGCGTGTCCCATGGCTCATCCACGTCCGACCGGAACCTGAGGGGCCCGTGTCCTCCAGGCTGGTGTCGGTCCTCTAAGCCGCCCCTAAGAACCCAAGCCCGGCTTCGAGGAGCACGCTGGGCTTTCCTCTCCCCAGAGAGCTAGACATGTTCTCCGGGTGCCGACAGGGTTTGAACCTGTCACCCCAGATGCCTGGTGTCACCGCGCACCGTGTCCACTTACTTGGTGGGCTCTCACATAAGGAAGCCTTTCAGGAGAGGGGGTGGCTTCTTGTGGATTTGAGGGGCCTGCCCCTTCCTGGAGGCCGGAGGGTGTGGATGGGCAGTGGTGAATCACCCACAAACCCCTCCGGGCAGAACTGCAGTCACGCCCGCCCGTGTGGGGTTTTTTTAATAGACTCTATTTTTTTGTTGTCGTTAAACAAAACCCCTGGGCACCCCCTCATCTTTTTCTAGTCTCTGTAGTTCTGCCTTTTCCAGAATGTCCTGTGGTTGGAGTCACCTACGTAACCCTTTCAGACTGGCTCTTTCTCTTAGTAATAAACATCTAAGATTCCTCCCTGGCTTAATGGCTCATTTTTTTTTAATGTGCTGAACACTGTCCCACCCTACATATTTTTAATTGGCTTTAGAAGTTCATTCGCAGCATTTTCGTAGTAGCAAAAAAATCAGAAAGAACTCAAACGTCGGACATGGCGTCACGTAAATAATTTACGATATCCTATCACCATTAAGGGAACAAGGAGGTTTTCTATTAGTAGAAAGAGAGGGTGCCCAGAGGGAATCGCCAAGGACAAGTTGGAATAGCATACTTTGGTTCGCCAACTTGGTTTGAGAATTAATATGTTCCCTAACTGCTGAGGGGACAAATCGGAAGCGAGACTAGCCCAGCCCCGAAGCACTGGTTACCTCTAGTGGGCGAGATTCGGGGACAAATTCACCGTCTCTGTCTGCACATTTGCATTCGTGTAGATGGAAGACAAAGACACAAAGCAGCCCCCGGCTAGCCTTCCCTGCTCGTGCTCTGCCCCCTCGTTAGGTACATGTACTGGACAGACTGGGGCGAGACGCCGCGAATCGAGCGGGCAGGAATGGACGGCAGTACACGGAGAATCATCGTGGACTCCGACATCTACTGGCCCAACGGGCTGACCATCGACCTAGAGGAGCAGAAGCTCTACTGGGCCGACGCCAAGCTCAGCTTCATCCACCGTGCCAACCTGGATGGCTCGCTCCGGTAAGCGCCCGCCTGCGCGGGGGTCCCCACCTTTCCCTGTGCTCCTCACCCCCCGCCAAGGTCCAGGCTGGGTGTTGGCAGGTGACCCTTCTTAACCCAGACCCGGGGTCTCGTATCTGAAACCCTGGGGGCCCGAGGAGTTCTCGACTCTTCAGAACTTGACACAGTGGTAGAGTGCACGCGGGGTGTCAGACTCCACACCGAGCGAGGTCTGGGGGGCACCTGCCGTCCGCCATGTGACTATGTCCGCGGCAAAACACAGAATAGCGATTCTGAGCCGGGTGGGAAGACGAGGCATAGCCCCACAGCCACACACGGGTTTTGCACCAAATGAGTCACAGAGGTCTTGCCATTTTCAAAGTTGTTTTGGGTTTCAGAATGGTGGAGAAGGGATTGTGGACCTAAAGCCCAAGGGTCCGACAGGGATGTAAAGAGTAGACCGTACCCCCTTCCTCCCGTCACCAAGTACGCGTCCTGTGGGCAGGAGCAGGGCTGGTCCTGGGGTTCCCTGCATTCCGCAGTCTTGCCAGAGGGCCTCACACCTAATAGTTGCTCAGGAAAATGAGTTAAATGAGTGAGCTCTGAAGGATTTTTCATTCATTAGGTAATTGCTCGTAGAGCTTTCTGGCCAGCTTAGCTTAACAGCCCTCTACGTCATCATGCTGTAGCCTCAGGGACATCCCTTCTGTGCACAGGGGTTTGTTTATTTTTATTTATTGAATCTGTGCCGGGTCTTGGGGAATCCTCCTGGGAGGACAGACCCTGCTCCTGCCCAGTGGAGCTCCTGAACCAGGCGGGGAGTTGGCGGGCGCCGGTGTCGTGGGCTGCAGTCACGTGGCATGGGGAGGACTCGGCTGGATCTCCGTACACACAGGCAGATGACAAGTCTGACAGATCTGAGGGTGTTAGCAAGTTTCCCACATTTTATCCCGGCCTGCGTACTAGTTTATCTGTTGCTACGTATCAAGATACGCCCAAACTTGGCCACCTAAATTGGCAAACGGGGTTTTTTCTTGCGGGGAAAGGGTGTCAGGAATTAGGAGTGGTTTAGCTGACTTAGCTCAGCATGTGCCCCACGGTTATAGTCAAGCTCCTGGCGGGGGCTGCGGTCATCTGAAGGCTTGACCGAGGCGGAGGACCACTCTGATGGCCATTGGCAGGAGGCCTCAGTTCCTCCTTGACCTCTGCTGACCTTGCCCAGCTGGTTTGAAACATTCTATCCCATTGTACCTGTGAGCACAGACTGGCCTGGGGCCTTGATGGAGACTTGGAGAGTGTGGCAGCCTGGGGAGATATGGTCCTTGGGAAGCTGAGTGATCCTGGCCCTTGTGAAGGGAGTGTTGGAGGCTGGAAAGGCTGTAGTTGGGGGGTGCCTGGTAGAGGGACCGTGACGGGACAGCAAGGATGGTGGTGGCACTTAAGACATGATCATGGTGGTGGTGGTGATAATGGTAACGATGGTGATGGTGGTGATGGCGGTTATGGTGGTGATGGCGATGATGGTGATGTGATGGTGGTGATGTTGGTAACAATGGTGATGATGATGGTGACAGTGGTGGTGATGATGGTGACGGTGGTGGTGATGATGATGGTGATGGTGGTGATGATGATGGTGACAGTGATGGTTGATGGTGGTGGTGATGGTGATGATTATGGTGACGATGGTGGTG
>RCUC01136086.1:0-70925 GCA_003697995.1 Taxidea taxus jeffersonii
AAAAAAAAAAAAAGAAAGAAAACCTCCAAGGCAGATATATGAGAACTGTTGGTTTTAAAAAATCGTTTTCCAGTAAAAGCTAATTCTATTATTTATGTCTCTCACACCCCCTCCCATTTCCCCGCAACTTCATTAAGGACAGGGATGAACTGAATAATGCCATCTCTGTCCCATGATTATCTACCATTATTATTGGCATCCTGAAGTAAAGCACACCCAAAGAATCTTAAAGGAGTTTTACAGTCATTAAAATCTTCAACCTCAAAGTTTATTCAGCTTATCCTCAGCTACAACTGGAATAATGGAAAGATGGGGATTCAGCGACATTCCTTGATGTGGCAAAGCACTAAATCCTAAATTGTAGCTGTGGTTATGGGCCCAGAACTTTCTACAGGCTCTTTCTTCTTAGAGTTTGCTGTCTTATGATTTTAGTTCAATTAGCAAATCTATATTGATCTTTTACTTTTGCAAAGAACTACAGAGAATTTAAGAAAATTTTAAAACAGGGATTGCACTTGAGGAAAATGAAGTCAACAGGGAGTCCATGAACTGGGCTCACATAAAAAGTAGCAAGTACCTGGGTGGCTCAATCGGCTGAGTGTCCAACTCTTGGTTTTGGCTCAGGTGGTGATCTTGGGGTCATGAGACTAAACCCTATGTCGGGCTCCATGCTCAGAGAGGCATCTCCTTGAGAGTCTCTCCCTCTCCTTCTGTCTGCCCCACCACCACCACTCCCATTTGTTCTCTATTTCTCTCTCTCTCTCTCTCAAATAAACAGTAGTAAGTAACTATCAGAGTCTGCCTGGGGGATTAGAATGAAAATATTTGGTATTACCAAAATGTCCCTCAGGCACTGCTGAAATGTGATGGAAAGCCTTCCATTATAATTTATTTTTTTAATTTAGATATAATTGACATGTAACATTGTATTCATTTCAGGCATACAACTTAATGATTACCATAATAAGTCTAGTTAACATCCATTGCCATACATAGTAACAAATTTTTTTCTTGTTAGGAGAACTTCTGAAATTTACTGTTAACAACTTTCAAATATATAACACAGTGTCATTAACTATAGTCACCATGCTATATTATATCCATGACTTATTTATTTTATAATTGGTAGCTCATACCTTCTGACCCCTTTACACATTTCACCTGTCCAGGCCCCACCTCTGAAGACCATAAATCTTTTCTCTGTATATGAGTTAAGGGTTTTAGGTGGGGGGGATTCCACATATGGGTGAGATTATATGGTATTTGTCTTTCGTTAGCTGACTTATTTCACTTAGCTCAAGGTTCACCCATGTGAGAATTGTCATTCTCACAAATGACAAGAGTTTTTTTATGGCTGAATAATATTCCATTGTACCACATCTTCTTTATCCACTCATCCATAGATGGACACTTAAGTTGCTTCTATATCTTAGCTAGTGTAACCAGTGCTGTGATGAACATGGGGGTGCATGTATCTTTTCAAATTAGTATTTTCTTTCTTTTGGATAATAACACAAAAGTAGAATTGCTGGTAATGTGGTAGTTCTGTGATTAATTTTTTGAGAAACCTCCGTACTGTTTTCTTTCTTCTTCTTTTTTTTTTAAGATTTGTTTATTTGAGAAAGAGAAAGAGAGAGAGAGTGAAAGAGTGAATGAGCAGAGGGAGGGACTGCAAGTGAGGGAGAGAGAAGCCCAAGCAGACACCACTGAGTACAGAGCCCTACGCAGGGCTCAGTCCAAGACCCTGAGATCAGATCTAAGCTGAAACCAAGAGTCAGATGCTCAACTGACTGTGCCACCCGGGAGCCCCCCACCCATACTGTTTTCTATAGTGACCATACCAATTTACATTCCCACTAACAGTGCACAAGTGTTCCCTTTTGTCCACATCCTTGCCAACACTTTTTTTTGTCTGTTTAATAATAGTCATTCTAACAGGTATGAAGTAATATCTCAATGTGGTTTTGATTTGTATTTCTCTGGTGATTGAGTACCTTTACCTTTTCATGTGCCTGTTGGCCACCTGCATATATTCCTCGGAAAAATGTCTATTCAGATCTTTTGCCCATTTTTTAGTTAGATTCTTTGTTTTTACTATTGAACTGTAGGAATTCTTTATATATTTCAGATATTGACCTCTTATCAGATATTTGGTTTGTGAATATTTTCTCCCATTCAGTAGGTTTCCTTTTTATTTGATGGATGGTCTCTGCAGAAGCATTGTACTTTGATGTAGTTTCATTTGTTGTTGTTGTTGTTGTTGTTTGCTTTTGTTGCCTTTGCTTTTGGTGACATATCCAAAAAATCATTGCCAAGACCAACATCAAAGAGTTTACCACCTATATTTTCTTCTAGGAGTTTTATGGTTTCAGATCTTACATTCAGATCTGTAGTCCATTTTGAGTTAATTTTTGTGCTTGGTATAAGAAAGTGGTCCAGTTTCATTCTTTTGTGTGTTGCTGTTCAGTTTTCCCAACTGTTTATTGAAGAGACTGTCCTCTCTGCATTGTATATTTTCTACTCTTTTGTCATGTTAATTAACCAAATGTACCTGGGTTTATTTCTGGACTATCCTGTTCCATCAATCAATGTGTCTATTTTTATGCCAACACCACCCTGTTTTGATTACTATAGCTTTGTAATGTAGTTTGAAATCAGGAAGTGTGATGCCTCCAGCTTTGGTCTTTTTTCTCAGAACTGCTTTGTCTATTGGGGTCTTCTATGGTTTTTTTCCTATTTCTATAAAAGGTGCTATTGACATTTTGATAGGGATTGTATTGAATCTATAGACTGTTTTGTGTACTATGGACATTTAAACAAAATTAATTCTTCCAGTCGATAAGTATGGAATATCCTTCCATTTATTTGTGCCTTCAGTTTCTATCATCAATATCTTGTAGTTTTCAGTGCATGGCTCTTTCACCATAATTTTTTTAACTGTCTTTTAATTTTAACTGTCAAATAGCTACTTTTTTTTTTTGTTCCCATGAGGAAAAATTCCTAGAGGAATAATTCCTCTCGGCCAGTAGTTTTCCAAGAGCATCAGAACCATGTGGAGCTTAGAAATGCAAATTCTCAGGCCCGACTTCAGCTCTATCAAAACAGAAATATGGGGATGGGAACAATCTGTTCCATCAACTCTTTCCAGTGATTTAAATTCATGCTGCAATTTGAGAACCACTGCTCTAGGACTTCTACTTTATTCTCCCAGCCTAACTTGGTCGAAAGCCTGTAGAGGACATGTGGTGCTTTTGCCTGAATATGTGTGCTTTGAAGAAAAGAGGATCTAAAGATCCCATGGCCAGGAAAGAGAAGACTCCAAGATTTTAATAACCCATCAGGTTGAATTAATACTTTTGATAACAGATATAAAACTGATGGATTGCCCCAACTGTCAAAGGTTAATCAAGGGAGTGTCAATGTTTTCTTTAAAAAAAAAATAATAATGTGGAGCCTACTCCAAGAAATGATCAAGTGATTCATTAAAACTTAAAAGTTTGGGGTGCCTAGGTGGCTCAGTTAAGCATCTGCCTTTAGCTTGGGTCATGATCTCCAAGTCCTGGGGTCGAGCCCCACATCAGGCTCCCTGCTCAGTGGTGAGTCTGCCTCTCCCTCTTCCCTCTCCCCCTCCCCATGCTCATGCATGCTCTCTCTCTCTCTCTCTTTCTCTCTCAAATAATTATATACATAATCTTTTTTAAAAACTTAAAAGTTCTATAGTACACAGCCAGAGTGCAAGGATTTATAAGTTTAAATAAATTGGTGATGTTAAATGCTCATCTCAATAATTTGGAGATGGGAGTGGGCAGATTACATGGTAAGAAATTTTTTAAGACTGTTGACTTCATATCACCAAGACTCTTTCCAGAAATGCATGAAAGTAGAGGTCAGCAGCTTCATATCAGAATACTTATCTCATCATCAACCTTCTATATCACTGAGGATTATAGACTTTTTAATATCAAAGTAGGTGAAAATGCCATGATATTATTGTTTAACTTGTATGCCTTTGCTTATTACTGAAGTTGGACACTACAAAATGCGTATTAGTCATTTTTCTTTCTTCCTTTATAAATTATGTATTTGTGGGGCACCTGGGTGGCTCAGTGGGTTAAGCCGCTGCCTTCGGCTCAGGTCATGGTCTCAGGGTCCTGGGATCGAGCCCCGCATCAGGCTCTCTGCTTAGCAGGGAGCCTGCTTCCCCCTCTCTCTCTGCCTGCCTCTCTGCCTACTTGTGATCTCTATCTGTCAAATAAATAAATAAAATCTTTTTAAAAAATAAAATAAATTATGTATTTGTGTCCTTCACTTATTTTTCTAATAAGTTATAAATATTTTAATTGATTTGTAGAATGCATTATATAGGAAGTACATTGTAAAATATTTTTCTCCGTCTGTCAATTACCTTTCATTTTCTTTGTTTTATATATATATACATATATATATATACATATATATATATATATGATATGAGTGCCCTCCCAGTTGCTTATTTTACCAGATAAACTTTAAGATTATTTTGCCAAATTGAAAAGGAAAACATTTGGGATTGGAACTGAAATAGAATCTCTATATTAAGTGGAAAAACTTATCTCTATAGACTAGTAGGTAAATTCAAAAGTTATTTTAAAAGGATTATATACTGCTGTACAATTATAAGGTTTGCATATCTGTTTTTTAGAGTATAGATTCTACGGATTTCTTCTAAGGGTTATTTTCAGGAGTCTTTGATTTTCTGATGCTAGTGTGAATATAATCTTTACTTTCATTTTATTTGTGATTGTCTAGCATTTTTAAAATTGTTGATTTTTAAAGTATTTACCATCAACATTTCTTCTATCAAAATAGATGTTCCACTGAGCAGCTAGAGGCCAAGGGGAAAAACGTATGTCAAGTGCCATGGTCAGGAGAAGGCCAAGCCTTCATTCAGAAGGCTTGGCCTTCGACACTTGTCTACATGCCCTACGACACTTGTCTTTTCACGATCCTCATCTTACAAGGATGATCTTACAAGACAGGGAGGAGACATATGCACAAGGTGCTGGGAGGGCCACATCTTGGTCCATTCAGGCTGCTATTAGAAAATAGAGCAGCCTGGGTGACCTATAAACAACAAAAATTCATTTCTCACAGTTCTGGAGTCTGGAAAATCCAAGAGCAAGGCACCAGCAGTTGGAGTGTCTGGTGAGGCCCACTTCCTGGGTCATGAATAGCCCTCTTCTCACTGTACTCTCACATGGTGGAGGGCCCAAGGGAGCTCTCCTGGGCCTTTTTATAAGATTGCTAATCCCATTCACCTAATGTCCCAAAGACAACCTCCTAATGTTGTCACTTTGGAAGTGAGGGTATCAACATTAGTTTTGGGAGGAAACAAACATTCGACATATAGCAGGCCAATTCTCCATTGGTAAAAGAAGGAGGTGTCTGGTTTCGACTGCTGGTAGCTCTCTTAACTTTGTCCTCAGCACAATTTCATGCAAAGTAGAAAAATTCAATTTGATATCCTATTACACAGTATCACAGACAGACATGCATTTATACACATTATTTGTAACTAATCAAAATTTCCCATAGGTCTAATCGTACACACACACACACACACACACACACACACACTACGCTTCCAGGTACTAAATCGAGGAAAGATTTTCTCTTGCTTTCATTATCTAGTTCTCTGAACCTGAGGTACATTTAATCATGACTAACACTTGACCAGAATTTCCTTGACTGCTTCTTCCTGCTCATCTTCCACATTTAATCCATCAACCCATCCTGCTGACTCTACTTTTAAACACATTCTTACTGGGCTCCCTTCTCCCTAGCCCACTGTAGCCACCCTCATGCAACCTGCCACCATCTGTCCACCTGGGTGAGCACAGAGTCTCCCCTGTTCTTGCTTTCCCTCCCACTCCTCTATGATCTATTTCCATACAGTGAACATAGAGATCTTTTCAAAATACAGGTCAGATTTTGCACATCCTCTGCTGAAAACCTTCCATCAGCTTTCCACTGTCCTTGGAATAAATTCCACACTTTTTGCTCTGCCCCACCCCCCACCGGCATTGGATCTTGCCCTTTCCTGTCTCTTCAGCCTCATTTAGAACCACTCTGTTTGAAGCTCTTGCCCACAAGCTCCATTCACGTGGGCCTGTACATTTCCTCAAATAAGATGAACTCGTTGCATATGGACACTGGATCTTTGCCTGACCAGCTGCCTCTTGACGCTGAGATGTCTAGCTGAAAGGCACCTCGTCAGGGAGGCGTGCCCTGACCATCTCCACCTGAAGTAGCTATTTACTCACTCTGCTCCATCACCCTCTTTTCATTCTCTGTGTAGTTCTTGTCACTCTCGAGCCTTTTGAGTGCCCCATCTGCTGCCTGCCCATCCGCCACCACCAGAATGAAGCTTCCAGAGGTAGAACAGTGCCTGTCTTTTCCTTGACTATATCCCAGTGCCTAGAAGGGAGCCTCAGATGCAGAAGGGACTCAGTAGGGCTTAAAGAATGAAGCTCTTAGAAGTGCTTAATTAATGAAGGGTCTCAGAAATGCTTGATTAATGAATGTTTCGTTAATGTGGACAGGTAATAGAGCCCAGGAAATAGTTCCATCCCAGTAGGGGAGACACCTGCTGCTTTCTGACTGATCAGGCCAGACCTTTGGCGGAAGTGGTAATCATGGGTGGGAACATTCTTCTACCTTATTCATGCTTGTGCTATTGTTCTTCAAAGCCTGAGAAGTGAAATGGCCATAACCCTTGCTCAGCTAACACCTCTGATGGCTAGTTAGTGATAAATCTTGCACACCTTTGGCAAACTCCTGATGGATACTTCTTGTTTCCAGTACTATTATAACTTTATATCTTTCTATTTGTTTAAATGGACATTTGACCATAAAATTGGGGGAAAGATAAGAAGGTGCTACCATGACCCAGAAGCCTATAGACACTGCTGGCAATCAGACAGAAGGGATATTGACATAGTTGTATATTCAGCCCATGTTCAGAATTGGCTATAGAGAATTGTGCTTTAATGCACTTATATTTGCCTTTCCTTCATTTAATAAATGTGACTCTTATAAGTACCATGTTAATAGCACACACTTAGTAGATAAATAATGGTTGGAAATTGTTATCAATTATCCTCCCAAGTCAAAAGCATTTGATGTCAACATCAGTCTTCTCATTTATGAGATGAGAATAATAATGATAATAACAATAATAGTATCTAGCTTAAGGTAATAATAATAATAATGGTATCTAGCTTAAAGGTTTTTGTAAAGATTAAATGAGATAATCAGTATAAAATTCTCAGTAGAGACCCTGACAAAAAGTAAGTGCTGGTTAGTATTCTCTAAGATTGAGGTTGATATTATTTTTAGTTTCTCTATCTTCAGTGCATGGTATGCAAAATGGTAAGAACTGTGGGAACCATATTTATTAAGAGAAAGTCACTGTCATTTTATGAACAAAGGTTATCTTATCCTTAATGGTACCTGAGTATGACTAGGAGTAGGCACACAGTTCTGACTGTGGGTATGAAACAATGGAGAACAGACACATATCTCAGAGAGCAGGCCAATTAATGGGCCAAAGTGAGCCCACAGAGTGCACCACCTTCATGGGCCACTGTAACCCAGATCTAATCCTTAGAATTTCATGGTCACTAAAGTTTGATTTTGTTGGCCTCATGGAGGACTGGTCAGACTCTCAGGGGAAAGACACCAAAGATAGGAAGTATCTAACATTGTGGATGCCTCTTACTTGCAAAGCTATCTGCTACACACTTTATAAATGGGATTTCATTTAATCCTAACAAAACCCTTTAAAGAAGTAAGAGAAAACTTAGGCTCAGGGAAGTTCTAATAACCTGTCCAAGGTAATGAGTGACCTAATCAGGGTTTGAACTCAAGCCTGTACAATTTCAGACTCTTGTCCTTTCTATTACACCATGCAGCCTTTCTCAGAAACTGACATATACTATGTAACTTTGCTAAGAGACTGGTATATAATCCAGAACAAAAATGCATTATTGTACAGTGATGTTTTTACCTTTCTGGTGAGTGGCATACTTAAATCGGCCACTGAGGACATTCACCTGTGATGACCCATTCCTTCAGAAATAAATTTCTAATTAGGAAGGAATCCACCAAATCTATAAGAATATTCCAGGCCACCAAGTTTATTAAATGCTGCTTGACCCGTAGACCTGGCCAATTCTTTCTCTCGGTTGTGAATGTTCTTCATACAGGTTGGTTATGGCTCTGACTTGCCAAGGTCTAGGAAAGGTGGCATTAGGCCCTGAGACCAATACTGTCTTCCTGTGTCCTTGTTCTTCTCCTCCGGTGCCAGATAGTCTGTTGTCTGTGCCCTTTTGCTCAGCTGGAAATGATAAGGTCCACCTGAGCTGGGATTTGCAGTAGAATAGACAGACCTAATAACCTAGTTTACTCTGGGCTGCAGCTTCTTTGGCTTCCACTTCCTCCAGTGTCCAGCTTAATTCACCAGAGTTCTACAGAAGTACTTGGAGGTTAAAGCCCCAGCTCAATATTGGTGATGATTTGCTTGGCTCTGTCTTCTGAGCTCACTGCTCCATGGATCCTTGACAGAGGGAAGTACAATCTGGCTATTCCTGCATCTTGGCCAAAGTAACAACACAGGACTTTAATCTCATATTTGTCCCCAGCATTCTCCACATATCTGCTAGATCCTGTTATTTTCCTTCCTGGACATGGTTAGATGAACACTGCCAAATCCTTGGTCTTAGATTTCTTATCTAAACTCCATGTAAACCAACTTCTCTCTGCTAAAACACTTAGTCTTTAGACAAAATGATAACATTCCAGAGTATCAGCCCCATTCGGACAGCACCTTGTTGGGACTGCAATGCAGTGGAAATCTTGCTTTAATTGAACTTTATGATTTCTCCATTTTTCAGCCCTGAACAGGTAGACCTTCTCTCTCTGTGGCTTGAGTCTCTGAAGAGCTCATTTATCTATTTATTGGTCCTATTCTTTCAGGCACAGAGCTTAAGCTTATTTCCAAATCAGGAGGCAACTAAGTTTAGCCCATTTGCGTCTTACTATATTCTTCCAGAGACATAAGGAATTTTTCTAAATGGAAAATTTATTAACAAACTTATTTTTTAACAGACTGGTTATACTGAATGATTATATGTAAAACTTTATCCCAATTCCAGAAGCATCCATTGCAAATACCGTAACAAACTCTATTATTCCTGTGTTATCCAAACCATATGAATTATCTGAATTGTTTCCCCTTCTGCCCAACCCTTGACACAGGAAATACAAACTTCTCACGCCTGAACTGGGAAGATAAGGGGTTAAAGGAAGAGTAAGATAGTGAGTTGTCAAAAGTAAGAGTGAGTTGTCAAAATGATATGGAACCCCGTTGTTATCCAAGAACTATCTGCATGATAATATATTTCCAGAAAAGTTAAACTGGAAACTGTCCCACAAGTTTCAATTACTACACATTTGAACACACGAGAGTACTGAACTTTAGTTGTTCTTAGTAGGCAAAATAAAAATCATTTTGTATTTATTGAATTGAAAAGCAGTATTCCCCAAACCAGCAGGTTTTCTCCTTCAGGCTATTTTCCTTCTCCATTAAATGGCAACATCTATTCTGAGGTGCATAGATCCATAGGCATGGGAACCATTCTGAATCTCAGATAGTAAGGGCCAAGGGGCCATGGTTTAAGGAAGAACAGTCACTTTGGAAATGCTCTATATTAAGGGAACTTAGAGGAGAGATGTCTGAACTGAAAATCACTCAGGTGCTGCTCCAGTAACGGCTCAAGCTATTCCTATGTTTATTCGATACACATCAAAAAGTTTGGATTGAGAATTTAGCGTGATAAACCAATGGCATTACCTCTTTTTACTTCTCTTTCTCCTCTTCCTCTCCTCTCTCTCTTCTTCCTTCTTCCCTTTTCTCCTCCTCAACTTATGCTTATTCTTCAGTTCTCTTTGCTGTTTGGGACATACAAAGTGTGAGCTAGAATGTATAGGATTTCTGTAATCATGATATTTGATGGTATTACGTAGGACACATAGGATCTAAGCAATGTCATTCATGTCAAGCTCTCAGGCATACTGAGATCCACCGGAAGACTTTGCAGCACTGGAAGTCTTTGCTTTTCGTGTTATGTGAGTGGGGGCGATAAGAGCCTGTGTGTAGCTGCTGATTTGAAAGGAAATTATGGGAGTCTGTAAATGAAGGGAAGTTTTAACCAAAAAGAAACTTCATAAAAGCATACAGCTTTATTGAGCTTGAGACATCACTTTTAGTTATTTCATGGTGCCAAAATACACCATAGGTCATTAAAGTTTCCCAAGATTATACAAGATGGATCCATCTATTGTGTTCACTTTATGAGTATCCGCAAGCCCACAAAGAGGCTGGAGCTAGAAAGAAAGGGTAATTTAACACTTTAGGATCAAAAGATTCTGCCAAAACAAAGAGCCTTGCTAAAAAGAGACAGAATTGGAACTGTTGATCACACATACCTATTAACCAGTGCAATCACAGAATGTTTCAGAAATAACTCTTACCTTAGTCTTTTTCTCATCAAAAGTTTTTAATTTTGTTTTTACACAACTTGGTTTTTCCTGAAATTCTGCATATTACAATGGAATTTGATGAGAAGCTTGGCTTTTCTTATTCCATAAGATAAGACAAATATGCCAGGACTGCACAGCAAAAGTACAATTTCTACCTCAAAACGAAGATATCCTGCATTTCTATGACATATATAACTGCCCATATGTCTAGCCCAAAACTATACTGCTAATCAAATAGATTTGTGTATTCAATTATCTGGAAACCTCTCAATAGTTTTCAATAGGTAGGTGCATCCTTTTGGTTGGGAAACTAATACCATTGTTTTCCCAGCCTTTCTCCAGGTTGAGAAAATATATCAACCAGACTGAGAGGTTACAAAATAAAGTACTCCACGTTCGAAAAACCACTTCACAAGTTCACCCTTTGAGTTATTTGTTTTTTGACAATTTTCTTTATTGAAATTGTAAAGTTCAACTGAAAATTACAATGATGGCAGTCACATTTTAGTAAGAAGAATGCCTGTTTTACAGTAAGAATGGTCCTAAGGAAGGGTAAGAACACTTAGCTATGTGATTTGAACAAACATATGTTAAAATAAATATAGAATATGCCACTGGGATAAAGAGAGTCGCAGCAGCAGCCCCGGTACACACATCTATGCCCAGATTTACCTAAATACTGTGTATGTTGTATTCACTGCAAATTATCCCTAAGTTATAGAGTAATTATAGCCCACTCTTTGGTTGCTGAGGCTATCTTATGTTTTCCACCTTTAAGCATGAAATAGATATTGTAAATATTCATGAAGTTTTGCTCTAATGGAAACAATGTGAATTTTTAAATTGGGATATCATAAAAGTAAGCGTTGCATTCCCTCAGAAAAAAAACATACAAGAAATTGTAGGCCCAATATTTTTTCTTCACATGTAACTGAGCTAATAATTCTGCTTTAAAACAATTAAAAATGTATTTCAATTGTTATTATCCTAACATAGTTCTTAGTGGAAAAGATTACTGATGCTGGAATATTCATATGTAAGTCTAAGTTTCTCTTTTAAAGAGGGGTTTACCTACAAGGCCTTTAGTCACAAGCCTTTGGCTGAGGAAGCTCCTTGCCTCTTCCAGCTGAAGTCTTTTTAACTCAATGAGAAAAGCAAGGATGCCATTCCAACATTTAAAGTACTTTCCACAGATAGGCGAAGATATACATACTGGGGGAAATTGAAAAACACCCTCTGTGTTACAAGTGAATACACAGGCAAAGTGTTTTTAAAGTCACAGAGGTAACACTGACAGGATGGAACCTGTAAATGAAATCCAGTAAGAGGTGAGGAATGAATTTTCCAACGGTGTGGAATTTCACCTGGTGGGAGATTCAGAATCCTTTGTGAGAAATCTCCTCAGATAACTAAACTCTTTGGCCTTCTTAAAACATTTAAAATTTAAAACACGTTCCAATTTTAGGAAGTGCAGCATTATCTCAAATAGCAAAACTTCCTGCAAGTAAGTGACCCTGATAAAAGAGCAACCGAGGGCAGAATGGCCAGGCCCCTTGGGCTCACAGGGGCCAGTGGGAGGGAGGGCTCTGACTGGGCCTGGGCCCTCAGAGTTGAAGGCGGAGGGTAGAGAACACCCCACGACTTGTGTGGATGCTGGCCGTTTGTCTTGGGAGAGGTAGAAGTAGCTCCAATGCATCACAAAGGTCAGAGACACAGGAGGCAGGGTGGGCCCAAAGTGGTACCCATCCTCACTGGGCTCGTTGTCAGGAATGCTGTGTCTGCAGACAGACGAGGGAGACATTGGGTGCTCCTACGAATTCATGGGAGCCCTCTTCTTTTTGACTCTATTGTCCACTAGAGGGTTTGATCAGATTGATAACTAAGGAAGGCCTCCTGCCACCCAGAGGTAACCTGGGCCTCACTCCTCAGGTTCTCATGACAGTTGGGCAAGAGAGAGCAGCGTGGGCAGCCCTGATCAGAGGGGGGCCTGATCAGAAGGGCCGTGGGCACTGCGCTGAGGAGCCTCCCCTTCACTTGGACACAATGGGGACAAACAGGAGCAGGGCTCCAACAGAGGCGACGTCCCACCGGATGCAAAATCTGTCTGTGAGAGGGACTTATTATTCCTATCTGCGAAATGGCTTAACTGCTAAAATAGCCCAACAGAGAACTGAACTGAAAGGGCGCCCACTTCCTATGTCCCTGAATAAAGTAAAAGGGGTTCCTTTCCTTCTCCTGCAAGAAGGGATGTGCACTCAGGCAGGCAAAGACCAAGATCCAGGGCTGAGGGGACCTCTGCAGTTCAGAAAGGATGGGGGGCAATCCCGTGGGTGGAGAGCTAGGACACGGGCAAATGCTGTCACAAAGGCTTTATCCGGCTGGACCACCTCAAAGGCAACTGCAAAAGTCCCCACATGTGCATTCTTGATGCCAGCCCTGCCTGGCCTTCCCTCTGCTCTGAGACTCCGAGAACAGGCATGGGCCCTGGGGATCACAGGGCTTGGGTGCCGGCTTGGGACTGACTGAGCAGAGGATGGTCTCGAGGAGAAAAGACCATGGCAAGACAGAGGCTCTGAAGATCTTGCAAAAGCCAGCGATGTTAAGAGCCTGGACCTGGAGGGTGGTTGAGGGGATGGACAGGGGCTACTCTGACCAGACTTGGGACACTGATGGTCTGTGGGGACTGAAGGAGAGAAATGGGCTAAGAACGCCTCTGTGGCTTCCAACCCAGGGGCTTTGAGCAGAAGAGCAAGCCTCTGAGAGAGGATAATGAACTTGGCTTAGACCACGTGAAGCACTTTATTAATCAGAGAGGAGCTTTAACTCCAGAATAACCGAGATAATCCATCTATATGACAAAAGCAAATATATCAAAGAATGCTTTGAATGCAATAAACGTGTTTATTGAAATAAACTATGAGTCATACAGATTGCTTTCCACGCGATATAGATGTCATACATTTCTCCTAGTAACAGATGATAGCCAGATGAAACACAATAGTAGAAGAATCTAGAATAATAAATTTTATTACTAAGAGTCTCCCTAGAGACCAGCAAACCCAACCCTTGAATAGATGAGGCAACTAACGACCGGAGAGACTGGCATTCTCACTCTACAAATGGTTAGGGCACTGAGCATGTGCCAGGCACTTCCTTGGCGCGGGACATATACAAGTAAACAGAATGTGGTACCCGTACTCAGGTTGCTCATGGCCAGGCTCATGGGCGACAGCGTCCAGTAAGCAGGGATTTAGCACACAGCCTAATACATACGATGAGAACAGCATGCTCAAGCTACAGAGTGCACCCAACCCGGGCCTGGGAGCTGCTCTCTGAACGTCAAGTGTGAGCTGACCTGGGAAGGATGAGTAGAAGTCACATAGACAGCTTGCCAGACTGCCCCAGAAGGCTCGGGTGAGGGGAAGCATAATGCAGTTAGTGCATCGAAGGCAATCAAGTACAGAGGAATTCCAGTCCTGGATTCTGAAGACAATAGTCTCCCAACTCCCAGTGCAGTGCTATTTTTAGAATATTGTCTTTCTAGATCTTCCGACAAATATGTGATGATTCGGCACGTACAACAATAGTCTTGCATAGAGAAAAGGACCCAAACACGCTTACCCGGGTAGAGACATTAAGATTTCCAAACCCTCTTGTTTAGAATGTCTCTTTGAGGAATAATTACTTTGTATTGGAGTCTTTCATTTCCTCCCAAAATTTACATCAATCAGGTCATACCATAAAGCTCTTAAGTCTGGAAGGGATTTTAAGGAACTACTTTGCAGTGGCGAAAGGGGCAGGAGGCTGGGCAGGGGGAGCCGTTGCCACCCGGTGCCGGCAATATTGGGGCCACTATCTATAGAGAACAGAAAACTTTGTCATGAAACGGACCAAACCCGTTCTGCATTTTATTATCACGTGGCCTGTGGCAGCAATCCAATAATTCTCAGTCACGTCAGTAATGAAACCCTCCTCCCTACCAAGGCAGGTGTCTTTTACACTCTCTACCGCCGCTCGCCCACATCTGCCCCCGTGCCCAGATCCACCTGCTGGCGTGGAAAACACAGCTCCCCCACGGACTGCACCAGCGCTCTGTAAACATAGCTTGAGGAGTCAAAATCATATGTACAGAGAACCCCAGACCGATGTTTCTCTTCCTACAATTATTTCTCTCCAGTGAAGGTTCTCACTTCTCAAAAGCCTCCAATCCCTCTGGAGCTCTTGGGCGATCACAGGCTTACCAGGAGCAGTCCTCCCTCATCCTCTCAGGCTGGGCCGTCTGGCAGGTGCTCGGTGGGATGAACACCGAGGGGTCTTTAATGCCCAGTTGTATGTCGAAAAACCGCGTGGACAATATCACACTGTAATTTTTGGTGAAGGTTTCCTGGACAGGATAACAATCCTTGACGGTATAAATGCCAATCCAGGTTTCATCTGTCAGAGGAAGGGAAGTGGACTTTTTTTAACATAGAAGATAGGCAAAATGCCTGTATTTTTTTCTCTTGTAGTAAAATACACATAAAATTCACCCTTTTTAATATTTTTAAGGACAGTTCAGTGGCATTAAGTATGTTCACGCAAAACCATCGCCACCATCCATCTCGGGAACTTTGTCGTCTTCTCCAGTGGAAACTCGGTGCCCTCTAACACTCACTCCCCCTTCCCCTGCCCCCAGCCCCTGGCAACCCCCATCACTTTCTGTCTCTACAAACGGGACAACTCTAGGGACCTCAGAAAGTGGAATTATATAGTAGTTGTCCTTTAGTGGCTGGCTTCACTTGGCCACTTGGTAGGGAGGAGGGTTTCATTACTGGCGTGTCCTCAAGGTTCAGCCAATATTACCTGTGGCTGAATAATATTCCATTGTTTGTGTACACCACACTTAGGGCATTCATTTAGCTCCCGATGGACACTTGGGTTGTTTCTACCATCTGACTATAAAGATTGATGCTGCTAGGAAAAAGGGTGCACACTCATCCTTCTGGGTCCTTGCTTTCAACTCTTCTGGGTATACACCCAGAAGTGGAATCGCCAGGTCATATAATAACTCTATGCTAGGGGACACCTGGGTGGCTCAGTCGTTAAGTATCTGCTTTTGGCTCAGGTCATGATCCCAGGGTCCTGGGATCCAGCCCCACATCGGGCTCTCTGCTTGGCGGGAAGCCTGCTTCTCCCTCTCTGTCTGCTTGTGTTCCCTCTCTCATTGTGTCTCTCTGTCAAATAAATAAAATTTTAAAAATTACCTCTATTTATAGAGTAATAACTTGGGGGGGGCTCTTTGCACACTGTTTTGTACTATTTCCCACATACACCATAAAGCCTGTGTTCTTTTTTTTTTAATTTAAAGATTTTATTTATTTATTTGACACAGAGAGAGATCACAAGTAGGCAGAGAGGCAGGCAGAGGGGGTGGGGAAGCAGGCTCCCGCTGAGCAGAGAACCCGATGTGGGACTCGATCCCAGGACCCTGAGATTACGACCTGAGCCAAAGGCAGAGGCTTAACCCTCTGAGCCACCTAGGCACCCAAGCCTGTGTTCTTGAAACCATTTTGGGGTAGGCGCTCGAAAGCACTGCGGAGAAGAGCTTCACAGCTATAAACAAAGGCAGACACTCAGAATAACGGGAGGAGATCTGGTCTCTGTGACTTTAGGAAGTGCCATGAGGATTCTAAAGTAGACCTCAGATGTCTTCCGTGTCACAGATCTCAGGACCCCTCAGTGTCAGGGCCAAGGATAAGCCTGTAACAGCCAAGGAGGCAGAAAGGTACAGGCAGTGCTAGAAGGCTGAGGTGTTTCAAATATGATGCTTAGAATCTGGAGCTGAACAAGCAGCAGAGTACACAGATGGGTGGGGGATGACTTCAAAACAGGTGTGCAGAACATTAAACAATTTACTTAAGCTTGCAAATTGCCCTAACTACCCTTCCTTAATGGACTTAAACTTTTCCCCATCATGCTTCCTGAGATGTAGCACTTGGCTATTTTATGAAGGCTTACACGATCTAGCGGACTTTCTGTCGGACCACTCCTGGACAGTGATCTGCTCCTGGGGCCCCCCTATGGAGTACTGGTCCTCAAACGTGGCATTCTGAGGAATGTCTAGAGGGTCCCAGGGCTCCGTCAGGCTGATCTTGGAGCACTGCTTCGTGGCTTGTTCAATCTGAAACATCACTCCATCCTTATAGAGCAAAATATATTCAAATAATCTGAAAGACAGATATAGAGAGAATGGATCAGGACCCTGTGTTACAGTCATCATGCCTCTTATCAGCATTCGGTCCAAAGGCCTTCAATACAAATTACTCTTAGAACAAGTAGAAAAAAACAGTTCTGCTTGCAAGGCAATCACTTACTTATTTATGAGCACTTGACACATTGACAACCTAAATATGAAATCATTAAAATTCAGAGCTCAAAATTGAACACTGAATCACAGAGTACCTATTACCTGCCAGATCCTATGCTTAGGCTTACAAACACAAGGGAGATGGGGAAGCCCTGGGTTAATGGCCAAACTGTGACCTTTTAGTCACAGAAACCCAGGAGGATTTGATCTTTGGCTAGGCTGAGCTGGAGCACTAAGTCAGGAGTCCTTGGGGTGTACTGAAGGCAGCACACCCGGAAGCCACTAAGGTCAGCCCACACCTGTGCCCCATTGTCTCGACTCTCAGTCACCAGTCATGGGTTCCAGGAAGGCACAGCTGCAGGAAAATGAGGGCCCCTCCCATATGTGGAGGAGACTGGATGCAGACAGAAGTTGAGGGGACCCCAGAGTGACTGGTTTCCCACACAGTTTGCTCTAGGCCCTGCCTCTCTTGCCCACGTGTACAGCCCGTGTGTGCAGCAAGTCAGACGGACTCCCAGGCTGGGCGGGGAGTCTGCAGATGCGCGCCCCTGCCCCATCGCCCTGCACACCACGTTGTCCCCAGTCCTGTGTAGCTCTTAAAGCTAAGCCATCTTGGTGTCAGGGGAAGCCAACAAGTTGGGCTTCCCTGTGTTTGTCAATCCAGAACTCAGGCCACAGCTGCTGGTCGAGCAGAGTGAGGTTGTGGCTGGGACCTCGCACAGTGAAATTCACAACCCTTGAGGGCGGAAGAGCTGAGGGTTGGGGAGGGCTTCCCCCCAAAAAACCGATGTGAGACTGTCTCCACCCCGCAGCCTCCATCTGCCTCCAGGGCAAGCATTTGCCAGCCCAAGTCCGAACTTAGAAAGTATTTTCTTCAGAAAAACTATTACAAACTATCATTGTCTACATGGTAAAAATAGTCCCACTGTCAGGGTTACGCCTCCATTTTCTACGATCCAGTATGGAAATGTGAACATGACCTCACTGTATATATTTAGGTATATTATCCATCCTGCTTCATCCCAGCAAATGCTTGAAATGGCTTACGAGGGTCAAACCCATGCCTTTTAGAAGTGGGAGTGTTGCAGACAGAAGAGGAAGTGTTCCCTTGCTGCAATCGCTCTCACAGAAAAGTGGAACCAACCTCCAACCTCTTATAAAAACACGCATGTACGCAGGGTTCCCACTGAACTGCGGGCCTTTGCAGGAACTGGGTTGGACGGTTGCTCGTGCCTGGTGAAGTCCCTCACGTAACAGTCTAACATTCATGTACGGAGTACAGACATATTACTCTCAGTGTTAGAGGGCTGTCCATTCATAAATATGGGACTCTACACAAATCCATTTCCATGAGCCTTTCAGGGACAGCGGGCCCCCCAAAACACCTGCACCGTGTGTCCTCAGCAGGAGGGGCTCTCTTTTTTTATTCTCACTATCAGCACCGTCTTCTCATGCCTTCCCAAGCCCCAGGGGTCTGCGAGGCAGTCTCTTTATGCAGCTGGACATGTCCCCTGTAAACTCAGAGGCTGTGGGAGGCTGTTTCCGACACGTGAACCGAGCGAGACTCAAGAAAGAAGCCGGAGAAGCATTGGCAAGCTGGGACTCCAACAGAGGAGCATTTGCTGGACATATTTCTTCTGAGGCCCAATGTTTGGAGATTCTCCTGCAGAGTTATGATGTTTCTTTTGTTGTAATAAACTCTCCTTTTTTCCACCTGGAACTTTTTGTGTGACTCAGAAGCAGGGCTCATTTCTTTTTTTTTTTTTTTTAAGATTTTATTTATTTATTTGACAGAGATCACAAGTAGGCAGAGAGGGAGAGAGGAGGAAGCAAGCTTGCCGCTGAGCAGAAAGCCCGATGAGGGGCTCGATCCCAGGACCCTGAGATCATGACCCGAGCTGAAGGCAGAGGCTTTAATCCACTGGGCCACCCAGGTGCCCCAGGGATCATTTCTTTATTTTTTTTAAGATTTTATTTATTTATTTGATAGAGATCACAAGTAGGCAGAGAGGCAGGCAGAAAGGGGAGGAAGCAGGCTCCCTGCTGAGCAGAGAGCCCATGCGGGGGCTCAGGGGGCTCAATCCCAGGTCCCTGGGATCATGACATGAGCTGAAGGCAGAGGCTTTAACCCACTGAGCCACCCAGGCGTCCCGGCTCATTTCTAATTGGAGGACTCCACTGTTCCACCTAGAGCCCTGGAGGACAGCCGCCGGCACAGCTGTCCAGGGAGAGATAGCACATGGCCCTGTGCGGATCCCAGGGCCACGGTCGCCCCGTCAGCCCCCAGCCGGGGAGGGCATGGAGCGGCAGGAGACGAACACTGCCAGCTTCACTGCTATCCCGGGGCCAGCTCTGCCCATCCACAGAGGGAAAGTTTAATTTTAAAGTGAGAATGTTAGACTTGAAAAATCATCACAAACTGTTACCATTTATCCATTCTGGGTGGTCTGAACACAGGTGTTTGTTCCAGTGTACTCAGTACTTGGCTGTTTTCAAAATATTTAATTTTTTCGCAAGAGGCCATCATCTGATATTGAGGTTATGTTGACAGTGCCTTAAGTAAAACAGAAAATATTCATTTAATGGGAAACCAAATACAACCATATAACTGTTTGGTTATTTTTCGAAATCCCGTACGGATATCAATGCTCGTGCCGCTCCGTACAGAGTTTTGGGACACAGAAGCTTTTGATGATACTGTTGTGACTTGGGTATTGATGTGAGTATAATTCCTAATTAAGAGGTAAGCTTCTCCATTGCCAAGAGGATACAGGCTATGGAGCCTGATAGAGTCATTAGGTCAAAACGCAGAGATCAGCCAGGGTTGAAATGAATCATCTGCCTGGGATGCTGTGTGGGTAATAACCCGTAGACCCGAAGGACTGGACCGACCGTCTTCAACCGAAACTCGATCCTGGGAAGCGAGATCAAAGCCTGGCGCCGAAGTGGAGGAAGCTGGGAGGACAAGAGTCACAAATCACACCCCCGGGGTGCAGGCAAGGTGAGGTGCTGGAAAGGGCCTGGAGGACGAGGCGGGCATGTCAGGCCCGGGTCAACAACAGCCTGCAAACTCCTCCTCGCTGGCCAGACCCCAAGCAAAGCACAGTTCCCAGGAGGGCCCTGCCAGACCTCAACTGCGAGCAAGGTCAGGCCGGCCAGGCCCGGCCAAAGGGTCAGCAGACTGAGCTCTCCACGCCAGCCTCAGTGCAGACATGCCCAGTGCCCCCATTTTGCCTCTCTCCTCGCAGGACCAAGGATTCCAGTTGCTTTTGACAAAATGTTCTGGCTGCACTGATCATCCCTGTTGTTTCTGAAAATCCCTTGTCCTGAAAATTAGGCTCCACCAACCTCATGTTTTCTCAAACACTGAAAACCTGTATAAGTTTTATATCTTCTGGCCTTTGTACAGCTGATTCACGTTCAACGGAAAAAAAAATTCCAAAAGTACAGAAATGGAAAATGAGTAAAAAGTTGCCCAGAAACTCACACTTACAGAAGTAACAACTCTGTGCATCTGTGTCTAAACATATATGGGTATTTTTATTTAAATTTCTTTAAACTGTGGCAAAACACACATAACGTAAAATTTACCATCTTAACCATGTTCAAGTGTATAATTCAATAGCGCTAAGTATATTTGTATTGTTGTACAACCAATCTCCAGAATTCTTTTCATTTTGCAAAACTGAAACTCTGTGCCCATTAAGCAACTCCCCATTTCTCCCTGCCCCAGCTCCTGTAACCACCATTCTACTTTCTCTCCCTGTGAACCTGACTCTCTAGGTGCCTCATATAAGGGGAATCATACAGTAGTTGTCCTACTGGCTTATTTCACTCAGCATCATGTCCTCAAGGCTCATCCATGCTGTAGCGTATGTCAGAATTTCCTTCCTTTGAAAGGCTAATAGTCTCCTGAATGTATAGGCCACATTTTGTTTATCCGTTCATCTGTGTATAGACCCCGTGTTGTTTCCAACTTTCGGCTATTTTGAGTAACGCTGCTATGAACATGCTGTGCAAATAATCATACCGATTTTTCATTATGTGCACTAGACATGCTTTATACAAATGAGTGAACTATGTTTTATGACCTATTGTTTTAAATTCAACAATTTGTCCCTGATATCCTCCTAGGTCAAAAAATACAGATTTATGGAATTAGTTTTTCTAAATTTACTATGAAATATTTTTAAAATGCAGAAATTAAAGGACTAGTCCAAAAATCACCATTGTACCTACCACTTAAATTCAATAATGTTGACATGTTGCTATATTTGCTTTATCTAGTTTCTAAACATTTGCTTAAAAAAAAGACTTTCCGCCTCCCCACCATACTACCATTATCACACTTAAGAAATGAAAATTCATTCCCGGGGTGCCTGGGTGGCTCAGTGGGTTAAGCCTCTGCGTTCGGCTCAGGTCATGATCCCAGGGTCCTGGGATCAAGCCCCACATCGGGCTCTCTTCTTCTCTCTCTGCCTGCCTCTCTGCCTGCTTGTGATCTCTGTCTGTCAAATAAATAAATAAAATCTTTAAAAAAAAAAAAAAAAGAAAAGAAAGAAAATTCATTCCCTAATACTGCTACCTAGTATCTGATTCATATTCAACTGTCCCCCAAAAATGAATTTTAAAGTTTCTTTTTTTGTTTTTTAATCAGAATCCAGGGTGCCTGGGTGGCTCAGCCAGTTAAGCATCTCCCTATTTCTCATATGTAAAGAGAGACCAGAATTTTGAAGCTCCAAGCATTATTATGAAGATGATTTGAAACAGCAGATATAAAGTTGTTATATAAATGTAAGGGATTGTAGCTTTGTAGGCAAGCCTGACAGTGGTTACATTTACGATCACCAGTTAATGTCTGGTGAGGAAACTACTCATTTCACCTGTGCACAGAAGATACGCTCGGTGGTGTAACAAAGAAGGGCTGGTTCATCCAGCAGGATGGAAGGATGAAGAAGACAATGGTCCTGGGTCCTAGAGTGGACCCCTCTGGAGAAGACCCATAGGAATCTCTCCCTTTCTCTCTTGCCTGCCTCTCAATACACAGGCTGAAGAAGTATTCTCATTGACTCACTTCCTTCGTTTCCCTTGATGGCGGGGGTATAGCTGGTTCTGGCCTTGGAGATCTAAAAGGAAGTCTGTTGGAAGAGGAGATCTGCTGGAGATTTCTCCTCTTTCCAAAAATCAGACTCCCTGTCCCGCTCTCTGCCCTTCATTTCCTGTCTTTGAACACAAGGAAATAATGCTCGGAGTGGGGGCGGCCACTTGGAGGCCATGAGGCAACAAGGCAGCCTGCCGTCTTGCAACTGTGAGCCAACTTTCTCTGAAAATGGCAGAGGAGATGATGGAGAAGGACCAGGTGCCTTGATGATACTGTTGAGTCAGACCTAAGAACATGCATCACCAGCATTCTGAGGCAAACTACAAACATCCTTATAGTTTTGGCCTCTGTTAGTCAGAATTTCTGACATGCGCAGCTGAAAGCAGTGAAAATTCACTGCTTTATAGTTCTGATCTAGCGGAGGCTTTTTAACAACTCTCTGAGAGCCTTTCGTTCCAGAATGAGCAGAGCCCAAGGACTTGGCTAAGCCCAGAACCCACAGTATCAGAGCCTGGCCTGGCCATAGATAAACCTGAACAGCTACTGCCTGAGTAGCCGGGAGGCAACTGTTTTTCTGTCTTGAACCAAAGCAGTCAAGGGGGAAAAAAAAGAAACAGTCTGAGGCAGGGGTTACAGACTGGCAAATTCCGCTGCCTGACACATTATTAGCTTTCTTTCTTTCTTTCTTTTTTTTTTTTTTTTTTTTGACAGACAGAGATCACAAGCAGGCAGAGAGGCAGGCAGAGAGAGGAGGAAGCAGGCTCCCCACTGCGCAGAGAGCCCGATGTGGGGTGTCATTCCAGGATCCTGAGACCATGACCTGAGCCAAAGGCAGAGGCTTTAACCCACTGAGCCACACAGGCGCCCCGCTTTCTTTTTTAAACAGAGGAGAGGGACGCCTGGGTGGCTCAATTGGTTAAGCAGCTGCGTTCGGCTCAGGTCAGTATCCCAGCGTCCTAGGATCGAGTCCCACATCGGGCTCCTTGCTCAGCAGGGAGCCTGCTTCTCCCTCTGCCTCTGCCTGCCAATCTGTCTGCCTGTGCTCATTCTCTCTGAGAAATAAATAAATAAAATCTTTAAAAAAATAAAAATAAAAGTAAACAGAGGAGAAACTATGAGGCTGAGAGCATAACTACATTGTACATAATGTGCCAGGATTGGACTCCAGGTCGGATCTCCTCCCAGACTCGCTCTAATTCACCAACACTATGCTCCTTCCCCTCCTTCGACAGGGGGAAGGAGTGATTCTCCCATCCACCTATAATTGCTTGGCCATCCAGGACATCTTAAATTGCAGAAAAGGGAGTGGACAAATATAATATTGTGATCACTAAAAGGACCCTGGGTTTTTAGGGAAGAAACTGGACAAACTTCAGATTTGTTTCCTATGCGATATAACAGATCAGCGATGCAAGCTGGCAGTCTGACCTTTAGCAGGAAGAGCCAAGCGGTAGCCACTTGCCATTCTAGCCCACACCAAGATCGAGTTACACCCGACGGTAATTATGAGACTTAAAAGCAAAACACTATTTCAAAATTGTTGTGTCAGACAGAAACTCATTGTGCAGGCTGACACCAACCACATATAACAAAAGGAAAATTAAGTTACTTATGAACACAGCCCTAGGAAAAGTAAAATCAAGGAATAATTATGTGTGCAATTTAAGGAGCTGTAAGGTGATGGGCTTCCACCACTTGGATTCTAGTTCAAAAGAGGAAAATGATGCTCAAGACACTAAAGAGATTTCTTTTTTCCAAGAATGTTTCAGGATGAAAACTGGCAACGTGCAGACGGATACACTTTCATCTGATGGAAGATAATAAAAAACGTCTCACGAGACAACAGTTCAAGCTGTCTTCTTCTCACCATCGAAAGGAAGAGCCTTGTTAGTACCAGGATACCCATGTTGCCCTGGTATGCAGTTTCTAGAACTACACATCACGGGGTGGTAAGGAGGCTGGGAGAGTACGAGGTTAGTCAGGTCCATCCAGCCAGTACTCCGCTTCTCAGGAGAAACGTATCAGTTGCCACTGTGTGTAAATATAAACACAGACGCCCTTGCAGCTAACAGTTAATGAGTCTAAAATAGAAATCTTATTTTTTACTTTCACTGGGATTTGACAAGGTACTGAATTTTGGAAACAAAGAATAACACATGACCACAAAGATAGCTCTCTAATGAAAAACATGATTATCAAAGTAGAAAACGCAGCGGAGGTAGCACAGAATGCTCTTGATATGGAAAACAAACAAAAAACAAACAAGAAACAGAAGTAGCGGATTAAAAGTTACAATTCCAGAACTCTAGGTAACTCTAGGGATGCCTGGGTGGCTCAGTCGATTAAGCATTAAGCGTCTGCCTTCAGCCCAGGTCATGATCCCAGCATCCTGGGATTGAGCCCCACATTGGGCTTCCTGCTCAGCCAGGAGTCTGCTGGTCTCCCTCTGGCCCTGCACCACACACCCCCACCCTGCTTGCGCTCGTACATGCACACTCTTTCTCTCTCTAATAAACAAGTGAATAAAATCTTTATCAAAATCTCTGGAACTGTACCACCACAGCCATACCCTCTCTGAAGAAAATTAATTGAACTGACTGAGACATGAATCAAAATAGAGGTTTCAGACAGATAAGCCTATCAGCATGAAAGATATTGCAGCAAACAGTAGAAGGAGTAAAACCATTTATGTTTCTTTTGTGGCAATGCTACTTAGAAGTTTGTGCAAAGTTGTGCTAACACTCACACAATAGAACTTCCTCTGTGTTTAACACGTGAAGTAGATGACCTTATAGAGGCTTGACTCAGTATCGTGAAAGAAGGAACAGAAGAAATCACCCAAGCACTTTAAATTCTTTTCAACATACTGAGTGGGACCTAAATAAATACTTGTCATTTTCTGAAGAAACTGTGTTCTGGTGACAGAAAAATGGATTCCCAAGCTTCATCCCCTCACTCCTTAGGAGAACTAAGACATCACAAGGGAAACTCTCCGGGGGTCCCAGGGGCAACCTAGACAATAACTGGAGCCGGATGGGGGGAGGATCACCATCCAAAATACAGTGTGTGACAAAGGGGACAGGGAAAGGGCTTGATTCAGAGCAAGGGGGGACTCCCACATCCGGAGGAAACACGTAAATCACATCAGAACACAGCATGTGATGTGACATTTCAGTGGACATTAAATCTGGAGTCCATTCTCTCCCCAGCACCTCTGCTCCCCAGAGGGCGAGCTGGTAAACCTGCCCACTGCCCTGTTCCTTCTGGAATGAGAGCTCCATCATCTTGTGCTTTCTCCACATTTGCTGCCACTGCCTCCCCATGTCTCCCAGAGCCCCTCTGCCAAGAGTTGTCCCTGGAATTCCTGAGGAGACACTGTTCCCTCTTGATATCAGCCAACTCAGTAACCCCATGGTGGCCCGGGCATCTTCCTCAGAGGAATGATCTTTCTCAATTTGACATCCTGGATCATCAGCTTCTTGATGACACGGTCTGGGAAGGAGAACTTACAATTCCAGAGAATATAAGCTGTACCTCAGTAAGGGACTTGCGGTGGGGGGGGGTGTTATAGAAGTTTCATAAATCAGTACATATGGTCCAGCTTACCATAGTCCTCCCTCCAAGTATTTTCAAGCAAATTCAGAAGGCCTTGCATTCATCATTGCTGAACCTGGATCCCACACCAACTAGTTTGGTGGTTCATGGTGCCTCATCCATTCCTCCTAAGTTATAGCTCACCTGCAGCTGATAATTCTGTGTCAGACCAAGGAACTAATGTGCCCCCCAGCCATGTGCCACCATTTTCCCATCTGACAACACCTTCCTTTGTGATTTCTCAGATGCTCCACAACACCAGGGTCTCCGGGAGCTATGATCTGAGAGAGTGTGTCCCTCCCCCAACCCTATATTCATGTGTTGAAAAACTAATGCCCAAGGTGAAGGCATTACGAGTGGGGTCTCTGGGAGGTGATTAGGTCATGAGGATGCCTTTGTGACAGGATTAGTGCCTTTATATAAGAGGCCCTGGAGAGCTAGCTGGCCTCTTCCACCATGTGAAGATACAATGAGAAGTCTATGACCAGAAGAGAGCCCTTCCCAACCATGCGGGCACCCTGCTCTCAGATTTCCAACTTCCAGAACTGTGAGCAATGAACTCTTGCTTACCAGCTACCTAGTCTCTGGTATTTGTTCCAACAGACTAAACAGACTGGGGAGAGCTTGGAGGGGTTACTTGGTGCCTCTTCTAGGGCAGACTAATGGCTCTCACTCATTGGCACAACTCACACTCTAGAACTTTCGCAGTCTGTCTAACTTTAGCCACAACTAAAGGCTCCTTCCATGAAGGAGTATCACAGCCTTTTTGTCCAAAGGCAGCTGCCTTCTGTTTAGGGGCCATCTGTCCAAGAGTTTCTCCAGTCTTTGGAGGGTCTGAGGGCCACTGAGACACCCTGCTGGGGGTCTGATTCTTCACATGGCCTCTCTGTTCAAAGAGGCACTGCTTCTGAAGCATTAGTGGTCAGGAAACTTCCAGTGCCATATTGGGGGAAATTTTCTAAAATTGGGACTGAGAAGCAAGAGAAACACTGAAGATAGTGTTTGATGAGGGAAGAGCAAGGGAGTAGCTTGTGGATGAAAGGAACCTGGGGGGTCCATTTCTGGAGGTCATGGTATGCCTTCTTAGGGGGTCGTCACTATAAGCCTGCCTAAAAACTTTTCAAAATATGGGTAGGCAGAGACATATCATATCAGAAAACATTCTTGGCAAGAAGATACACGATGTAGAATATAAATACTTAATATACCATAAAACCTTCCATAAATTTACAGATTGATTGTTAAAAATGTAATCATGGGGGAAAAGAAAATTGAGAAGAAAAAAAGGATATCAGTAGATAAGGTCTGAAGTTGTTTCAGAATTCAGAGAATATCATGCATGAACTTATTACGATGATAAATATAATCTTGATGAAATGGAAGATCCTCTAGGAAAATATAAATAACCCAACTAATGCAGAATGAAGCAGAAACTTAAGTGGATCAGTAGCCAGAGGAAAATATCCTTACAGTGGCCTAGTGAGATCTTGGATCTTTGATCTTAAAAAGAGATCAAAGGGTTTCTTCTTCAAGAGGAGTTAGGTCCTAATGGTTTTAGGAATCAATTTCTTTCAACCTCAAGGCTGGAGAGGATAGAGACATATTGAAGACTTGCCAATTCTTTTATAATTTTACAAATCTTTTCTACATTAAAATATGGAAAGCAGAAAAATAAAAACTAAAGAACAAGCTAAATTGTGGCTATGGATTCAAAACAAATCTTCAATAAAATGTTATTGAGTAAAATCAAGCTGACTTGTAAAAGACTACTATTTAATATCCATCCTGATTAGAAGAAATTCTTTATAAAATAGGTCAGAAAAATATATACTAAACTTGATAGAGTATCTTTGTTAAATCAACGGCCCATAAGAGACTTACCTGGGGAGGATTAGAGACAGTCACAGCAGAGTGAGAATCACAGGGGGGGTGTGACATCACCGCAGGCACGCCATTTTGCCCTCCCGTTTCTTATCACATTAGAAATGACCAAAAATCATTAGACTCCATATAGGCATGAGTGTGGGAAACACAAACAATCACATTCTGCCAGCCGAAATGTCTGCCTTTGGAGTAACCTTCCCGAAGGGCAAAGTTGTCACAACCTAAAAATGTGCAAATCCCTCTTCTATCATTTTCTTATACAGCAATGTATCCAAAATACATTAAAAAGTGGTGTGCATCTAATTGCACACAAATACAAGGCTATGGGTGCAGTAGTCTATAGTAGTGTGAAATAGGAAACAAATACGACTATCCCATAATAAGGGACTGCCTAAAGAAGCTATGTTCTACCCATTAGCTAGAACACCACACAGTCATGAGAAATGGTTCTGTTAATGGTTACTTAGTGGCATGAGAAATGTGCACAATATTTAGTTAAATAAAAAAAAATGCATGGGACACCTGGGTGGCTCAGTTGGTTAAGCGGCTGCCTTCGGCTCAGGTCATGATCCCAGCGTCCTGGGATCGAGTCCCATATCAGGCTCCTTGCTCGGCGGGGACCCTGCTTCTCCCTCTGCCTCTGCCTGCCTCTCTGTCTGCCTGTGCTCGCTCGCTCTCTCTCCCTCTCTCTCTGACAAATAAATAAATAAAATCTTTAAAAAAAAATGCAGAGCATATTTCCATTTTAATTTTAAAATCACATACATAGGAAAAGAAAAAGAAATCCATAAGTACATACATCAGAGTTCTTAGTCCCATATAGCAGGATGATGAGCCAACTTTACTCTCTTTATGTTGCTCTTCTTTGTTATTTAGATTTTCCACCACGAACATCTACAGTACTAGTATTCCAAAAGCCATGAAAATGGTATTTATTCACTCAGCACATATTTATTGAGTCTTATGATGTACCAAGGGCTTCTAGGTGCTGGGGTTTTGGTGATAAATCAAACCAATAATATTCTCTCCCTCATGGAGGCAAGACAGACAATAAACACCAGACATACTAACTAACCAGATGATGTTACCCAGGGATCATGTCCGGAGGAAAAGAGAACAAGATGTGGTGAGGAGTGGCTGGTAGAGAGGGTCACAGAAGGTTCCTCTGAGGGGATGGTGAACTGAGACCTGAATAAGGAGAAGCCGGGAGCTGGAAGATGATAGCAGTGGACTAGTCAGTATGGATAAACTTGCACCGCATATTGTTAAGTGAAAAAAAGGCCTTTGTGAAACATTGTGTGCTTCAGTATTCATGCTGTGCGTCTCAAAATCACCTCGGATAGGGGCGCCTGCAGCGGAGCAGAGGCTGAGCATCCCACCCTTGGTTTCAGCTCAGGTCATGATCTCAGGGTCGTGGGATCGAGCCCTATGTCAGGTTCCATGCTCAGTGGAGAGCCTGTTTGTCCCTCTCCCTGCCCCTCTGCTCCTCCCCACCTCACACTCTCTCTCAGAGGAATAAATAAATCTTTTTTGAAAATCACCTGGATATTCAGAAGGCATTACAAGTAGCCATATTGGTGGAGCAGTTACAGATAATTTTTACTTTCTTCCTCTGTGCATACCTGCCGCTGGTATCCTTCTACAATGAATAGAGGTCACCATTATTACTCATTTCCTCTTTCAATTATTCAAAAAGAAATCTATTTCTGTGGTGTTGGAGATAAAAGCAACAATCAGATAAAAATTCCTCATGGTGGAATCTTGCTTCAGGCAAGGGGAGGCAGAGGAGATAAGGGGACGGGTTTAAAAAGCACTAAATAGGGACGCCTGGGTGGCTCAGTTGGTTAAGCATCTGCCTTTGGCTCAGGTCACCATCCCAGGGTCCTGGGATTGAGTCCCACATGGGGCTCCTTGCTCAGCAGGGAGCCTGCTTCTCGGCTCTGCCTATTCTGCCTGCAGCTCTCTGTGCACCTCTCTCTGACACATAAATACATAGTCTTTAGATTTTAAAAAGCACTAAATAGTATGTCCAATTGTGGTCAGTGTCTTGAACACATTAAGCAGTGGGGTGTGATGTATGAGAATGTCGGCTGGAGAGACAGCCTAATTTGGGAGGGGGCCGTGCAGCTTTTTAGGGAGAAGGCTTTCTATGCACAGGAAACAACAACCCAAATGCCAACAGGGGGAAGTTTGCTGAGCTGGGGACTTGGAGAGGGCTGGCGACGAGGGGCTGCTGCATGCTCAGAGACAAGATATGAGGGTGAGGTGGCAGCAGATCCCTGAGGGAAGCTGGGCCCTGGTAAGGAGAGTCACTCTGACAGACAGAAAGGCATTGGAGGGTTTTGAGCAGACGAGTGACAAGATATGATATTTCTAGTGGAATCCTTCAAGCTGCTATGTTGAGAACAGACCAAAGGGGCAGGGATGGAAGGAGGAGGACCCATTAGGAGGTTAGCACAAGAAGCCCAAGCAAGAACGATGAGGGTTTGGGTCTTCACGATGACAGCGAACATGGGGTCAGATGCTGGGTCTACATCAGAATTAGAGTCGACAGGATTCGCTTATGGACTACTCGTGGCCAGTGGGAGAAGAACTCAAGGATGACTCTAAGGGCTGATCCTGAGCAACCGGAGTTGCTATTAGCTGAACCTAAGAAATCTGCAAGAAGAACAACATCTGTTGGTTTGTTTGTGCGTTTGCAGGGCAGGCATTAGTTGTGAGTAAAGCTGTAACTGAGCTGAGGGCACCAAGAGAGGGGTGTAGACAGAACAGTAAAGGCATAGCAAGCCTGAGCCCTGGAACATTCTACCACTGATGGTCACAAGAAGACGGGGAAGAGCAAAGGGGACTGAGAAGCAAAGGAAGTGAGACAGAAGGAGGGACACCAGAAAAATGTGGTCTGTGAAGACACCAAAATGGAGGAAGTGAGCCCAGTAAAATGAGGAGTGATAAGGGATCGTTCGATACTAATGGGAAGCATATTGTTCTTGAGCAGAGCAGGTCCAGCAGAGTTGTGATACTCAAGGATCAACTGCAGAGGTTCGAGAGAGCATGGGCTTCGGAGACAGCACTTCGCATGAGATTTGCTCAAGTCGATGGGAAGAATGGGGTTTCAGCTGGTGGGATCAGAAGAGGAATTTTTTCTTTAAAGATGGGTAAAATAAAAGAAATTATGAGGGGGAAAATAGAAGACTTTTACTGGAATCGGGGAAATATAACACTATCACATTTATTCCAGGAAAAACAAACCACTAATTGGTGGAATATTTTCAAATCTTTGGGCACTCTGCCCCTGACCGCCATCTTCGAGGGTAGAATCAGGGAGAAACAGCTCAAGGTTGACAGAGAGAAGTAAAGATGTTTTCAGAGCAGTTTGGCGACCACCTCTGGCTTCTAGTTATAAGTTAGTCTTACACCCCCCCAGTCCTATTACTCCGTGGGGCTTGTCTTCCTTGGCACTAAGCCTCCTCACCGCCTGCTTCTCCTCGGCATCCCAGCATCAACCCTGTGAAATCCAGGGTCAACAGACCCACTGAATTAAGACTCAAAGCAAACTTTACGGGGCTTTCAAGAAAATCTCTTTCTTGAAGAAAAACTCAATTTTGCAAATCAGCATGATTCATTTTCAGGGATCAAAAGGCCACCAGCAGTCAGACTTCCTGAGCTAATAATAAAAGAAAATGCTGGCTCTAGCCATCAGAGATCAAGGGGAAGGAGTAAAGGCAAAAAAGAGACATTCTCCTAAAATTCTGAAAGTTGTGATTTCTTAAAATGTAAGCCCCGTCCACGCAAAACAGGGTTGCGATTAAATAAATTTGTGGAGGGGCGCCTGGGTGGCTCAGTGGGTTAAGCATCTGCTTTCATGAACTCGGGGTCCCGGGATGAGCCCCACATCTTGCTCCCTGCTCAGCGGGGAGTCTGCTTCTCCCTCTCCTTCTGCCCCTTCCCCTTGCCTGTGATCTCTTGCGTGCACACACTCTCTCAAATAAATAAATAAAATCCTTAAAATAGATAAATAAATAATCTATTTTTTTAGCAGTTCATACTAATTTACCTTCCCCAACCACATAGATGGATTCTGAGGATTTACAACGATATAACCCTGAGAATTTCCAATTTTTCTTTAAGAAGAAAAACATACCAAAAAACATAACTTGATCTGCCCTTTCCTCTCACTCAACAGTGTAATCTAAAATCACTAGATAGGGCCACGCAAGGTAGGCATCTGCATGGTCTGTCCCAGGGCACGGAGCCCAAGTGGGGAGAGGGGACCACCCATGTAGGGAGGGCACATCACAGCGATGCACAGCTGGTTATCTACGGCAACCAATAATGGGAGCCGGTTTTCTCCAAGAAGAGACCTCCAAAAATGAACCCTACGCAGGTGGAATGGAATTGGAGGTTCTGGTATAAATATGTATATGGATCAGAATTAGAAGCTTAGCAATGTATGCATATGTAAATTTGTGCGTATGTGTATGAGTAAGTGACTGTGTGTGTGTGTGTTCAAACCTATGTCATACCCTTGTTTTGTCCACTGAGAGGGTCTGGGAGCCACACCACTAGTAGCCATGAGCACAACTATAACAGAGAGCTTGGCTTCCAAATATTATTCTCCAGTAAAAGTAACCAGAACTCCAGGTTCAGAAATGGTTCATTCTGAGACTCTAGCAGAGAGAGTACAGATGATTTTGGAACACCTTCCTGTGGCAAAAAGCAAAGAAGTGCTCAGAGAATAAGAGATACATGTTTAAAGAACATAAGAGCCAACTTTAAGAGGTCCCCACTGGCCAAATCTGGGACAGTATGAACATCAAAACAAATAGTGAGAACAAATGCAATACAGTAAGAATCCTTGAATCCTTGCTGATATAAATGAATGAATAAACTGACTGTCATGAAAACTGGGATGTGTACATGGTTTTAAAAGATCTCTCTACCAGGGAGCCTGGGTGGCTTAGTCAGTTAAGTGTTCGCCTTCGGCTCAGATCATGAACTTGGGGTCATGGGATCGAGTCCTGTATCAGGCTCCCTGCTCAGTGAGGAGTCTGCTTCTCCCTCTCCCTCTGCTGCTCCCTGTGCTTGTGATTTCTCTCACTCTCTCTATTGCTGTACAATAAAAAAAAAAAATCTTCAAAAAATAATAAAAAATAAAATATCTCCCTACAGGGGAGCCATCTGGATGGCTCAGTCAGTTGAGCACCTAACTCTTGATTTCAGCTCAGGTCATGATCTCAGGGTCCTAGGGTTGAGCCCCAGGTCAGACTACCCACTAGGCATGGAGCCTGCTTAAGATTCTCTCTCTCCCTCTCTAAGGGGGAAAAAAAAAACACCTCCCTACAAAATACGTATTCATTACAGAGTTAAAAAGTGTCACTTCACACCAAAGAAATCTTAGAGCCCTCAGTTAGTTACCCAGGTGATCCCGGTGAACATCACAATGCAGCAGGAACAGAGTACTCCCTCCGTGGTATTCCTACCACAGGTGAATAACCAGAGTCTCATCGTAAGGAGACGTTAAACAAACCCCGATCAAGGCACATTCTATGAAATCACTGATTTGTAATCGTCCAAAGTATCAAAATGCAATAAAGACTGAGGAACCGTTTCAGCCAGAAAAACACGGAAAAGACAGGACACCTAAATGCAGTGCTTGAATGTAAACTGGGTCCTTTCACTATAGAGAACATAAATGAACAACTGGCAGAACTTGAATGAGACCCGAGTTTCAGATAGAAATAGATAGAGTTTCAGGTAGAAATGAATCCATGTTGTTAATTTCCAGGATTCTGTGGCCCTGTTGTTCTCGAGCCAGGGAATAGCCCTCTTTGCAAGAAATGCACACCCATGTCTCTGGGGGCGGCGGGGATATCAAGTTGGCAACTCATCCTTCCAATGATTTGGCAGGGACGGGGGCGGGGGATGGCGAATGGCTGGGTCCTGACTTTCTGTAAGAATCTGATAGTTTCAAAACAAAATAAAGCTCTACATTTGGAGAGGAAAACAGCCTTATCCTGCTCTTCAAACACGATGGCTGAAGTTGCCTACTGTGATAACAGCCGTTGGAATTAATCTTTCACAGCAGATAGGTGGAGGAACTCTGTAAGCAATGCTATCCATGCCCTGGAATATTCCCCTGCCACCCCACCCCTGCACAGACCAGAGCCTTCTGAGTCTGCAGCCAGAGAGCTTAAGGGTGGCCCCTCGTTTCTCTGCCCAGGAGCAGAAGTTTAGATGAAAAGGAGAAGGCAGAAAAAGCATTTTGATTTTATCTACAAAAAGGGACATGCTGAGAAAAAAAATGTAGAATCTGTGTTAAGTTCATTACCTCATGGTAGAAATGGGAGAAACAATGAACGTGTCTGTGGTATCATTTCATCTTTAAGGAAGAAGGCTGAAAGGCTATTTAGTATAAACAGTGTAGATCATTAAAATTAAATCCAAAGATAAAAAGTGGATAGGCTGAGAAGTTAGGATCTTGCTGTGGTGAAGCCAGGACTAGAAGCCATGTGTGACCTCCCATGACTCACTCACTGCATGTCTGTGCTCTCTCCATTACCCTAGGTGGATTTCTCCAAAAATTCAGAAGAGAAATGATATTCTGTTCTCCAAGAAATAGAATGCCCATGGAAAACTGAGACAGACATGATCTGGTCAGAATTTGAACTGAGAAACCACCTGTTATGCCATTTAAAACCTATTTTTTCTTTTAACCTTTTACCCCCCAAAATCCCCAAACGTAGGATTGGGAATCGATCAATCTTCTAGGATATTATCCCTAACGTGCCCACGCACATTCTCTATGTCAGTAGCGCCATTCATTCCAACCCCCAAGCCACCATTTTGTAAGTGGGAGTAGTAAGTTACTGGTGGCCTCACAAAATTCATTCAGTATTGCTTCTCCCACAAAGTTCAACATGTTCACAGGAATATGAAAATAATCTTTTTGCTTTTCCTCAGTCTTCCAAATGTAATACTTGTAAGTATAGTCAAGGAGTCAGGAAAGATAGTTGGAACCAGAAAACAAAATAGTATCAATTACTAATATTCCCCATTCTCTGCTAAGGCTGTCTTATCTGAAGCTTGTAAAGTTGTTTAATCTTTTCCATCATCTCAGGGAAAAGAGAGCCTGGAAAGTCCTAGTCATTCCACAGAAACTATCAGTGGGATTTTCCATAACAATCTGGATGCAAAATAAAAATCTTAAGAAGTTGATCCAATTCTAAAACTTACTTCTCAACTTACTAATAAATATGAAGAGACAACCCATCCATATTTTCTTCAAATAACATCTGGTTTTTTGGCCGGACTGCTAATACCTGAGAAAGTTTCCACGTTAGTTCCAGCAAATCTACATTTAAAGAGCTTAAAAATGCATTTATGCACTAAACATTCTTTTCTACCTCTGACTGAGGGCCAGAGATGGGACTATGAGACAGCATCTTGCCAAGAAACTGAGAAGAAGGGGAATAAAACTGCCTTCTAGAATTTGAACTGTGAAATCAACACTTGATAGGTCAGGACAAAGAAATGAGAAATCACCAACCACATGGGGACAAAACAGTTCTAGGCCAGCAAGACTTGGCTGTGACCCCACCAAAGACATAATGCACACATATAAAGACTATATGAATCAATCGCAGAGTCATAGATGAAGAAGGGTTGCTAAGACAGCTTGAACTGTACTCACCAAGCCTCTGCGCAGAGTGGAGGGAGTCTGGACCCACAGGTTTGGGGTAACATAGAACGAGCAACAAGGCATCTTTCTGGTGAAAAATGAGCGCATCACTGAATCTCAGCCCCATTCCCCCGGGCTGGCCTGTCTTACTCATGATGGAAAGCTCAACTTTGAGCATACTGCCTGACCTCGAGCAAACAATCATTAGATTCAGTGACTTTGCTCCAACTCTTTGCTCACCACCTCCTGATTATAATTTGGCTGCCTGCATAGCTCAGCCAACAGGGAAAGGATGATCTGGTCTTGTGGATCTGAGAATCCTGGCCGCCATGCCAGCCCCAGGACTCACTGAAATACACCTTAGCTGTTAAGTGTGCTTCCTCGGAGTCAGCTCCCAAAGGCAGGGCCCCTGAGTGCCCTGCTGGGTCTAGTTTCTGAGCCCACAGGCTGGCTGGCAGCGAGTCTCTGGGCCACAGTAAGTTCACCAGGATGGTGAGGATGGTGGTGGCCATGGGGACAACTGCAGCCATTCGCTGAGCACATTTGAGGTGTCAGACCCTGCACTGTGTGCTTTACATACTTGAACTCAGTGAATCCCCACCACCATCCAATCCATCACATACTATTAGCATTCTCATGTTGTAAATGAGGAAACTGAGGCTCAGAAAGCTTCAGCAATTTACCCCAAGACCCACACTAAGATTCTGCACTCAGACTCAGATTTGTCCGTCTCTAACACTTCACCTCTTACATTGTGAAAATAAGACCTCTGGAGGATGGACCCTTGCTCTTCTCCTGGCCACACTCCTCCGCTTCAGCAGGTGGACTCAGAGCCATTCCAGTCCATCTGCAACATGACTGGTCATCACTACACCCCCACTGCACCAGCCTTCACATCAGTGCACAGAAAGATTAGCAGTTTACCCACAATCAGAAGTGCAAAAAACCAACTCTATCTCAGTGAACCGTGTCACTATCCATTCCATGCCACCAGAAGCCAAAAATGGGGGCCTCTCCTTGACCCTTCCCTCCCCTCACCTCCACCATCAATGTCTTCGATAACTCCCTAACGAGTCCGCTTCTCACCATGACCATGGTCACTACCCATCCTTCTCCTGAACCTCCACACAAATCTCCCTAATCATGTCTCTTGGTCTCCTTTATTTGCAGCCATGCCCCCAGAGACCATCCCGTAATCCAGTCATAACCTCCCACTGTTTGAAAATCCTTCAGTGAAGCCCAACCTCTCCATGTCCTCTATGCTTCAGTCCTAACAGCGACTGGCCTACAGGTCTTGGAATACACCCAGCCCTGTGTGCTCCAGGATGTCCTGTGATAGATCCGCATCCCCCTGAGCAGGCTTCTCTCCTCCTTGTACCAGTCACTGGTACAAGGCTTGGGGACTAGCTCATACTTCAACGCCTCCAGGAAGCCTGGATTAGCTGCCCGTGTGAAGTGTTCTTGTTGCACTCAGCATACCCTTCATCTCACTGGGTGGGAATTTTCCTTCATGTGACTCCACCCACAGACTGTGACCTCCCTGCGGCCCAAGACCCGCTCTGTTTACACAAAGTACTTGCCATGAAAAAAATGCATGATGAATGCGTGAGAGCATGGTTAGCTGTACAGGTGTCAGAAGCCACCCAGCTTCAAGTCCCAGCTGTGTGGTCTGGAAAAAAAATGCTGAATATCCCCGGACTTCAGATTCTCTATGAAACAGAGATCATAAAACCTCCACTGTCATGCTGTTGTGAAATTTTCATGTAATATGTGGAAATTCCTCAGTACTATGCCCAGTATATATAAGTGCTCAAACACTGGTTGTTGTTTACTGTTGTACTCTGTCCTTTGAGGCAGAACCATAATGCTCTTTAGAGGCCTCAGAGAGCCTCCCAGGCCGCCATGATGACTTGGCTGCTCCAGCCCTCCTCTGCACTCACATTTTACCCTTGGAAATGCATTAGCTTCCATTCTTGAATACACTGCTTGGAAAAGCTCTGTCCCTTCAGTACTTTCTTCAAGATGCCGAACACCCCAACAAACGCTTTTAGGTGAAATGATATCAAAATTTGCCCCTGATCTTACTGCTCACCCGACCCTTAAACCATGGACATCACAGGGCACGTCCCAATCACACAAATGTCACCCAGACAGGGAGGCCTAACCCCCAGAGGAGCACACATAGGAATGTCCACAAGAAAGCAGTGGAGCTGACAGGTGGTGATCCCAAAATAGAAACCAGGTCTCAGAAAGAGGTCATCCTTTCTCGCAGCAGATGAGGAAAGGTGAACTGTGAGACAAGTGGTTTAAGAAAATGGCATAGTTGTGCAGCTTTTAAAACTAGGTTGGGGGCCAACCAATAAAATGGCGATTAAGAACGCAAGAGATGGGGTATATAAACAAAGATGATGTTTTTTTGATCACAGTGTGTCACACTTGCTTTAAAAAATTTAAGGAAGTAGACCAAAATGTCACTAGTTGTAACAGAGTGATGAGTTTGTGAGCGATATTTTCCCTGATTCCCCACACCTTTCACAGTGTTGTCCTATTCCTTTAAAAATGCAACAAGAATTCTTACAATATATACATTCTGCGTGCCTCCGTCGCAGATGGCTCCTGGAAGAGATGAGATGGTGGATGAAGGGGGCTCCCAGAGCCGAGGGCCCGACTCAGCAGCGTGCGGACCCTGGCGAACCTGGGCACCGGGGCCCCCGAGATGCGATCCCGCCCCTGCCGGGTTCCTTCTTCACCCGCCACCGCCCCGCTGAGGATGCCAGAGTGCAGCGGGCCCAGCCCCCACACCCAGCCCCCGACCGTGCTGCCCCCGACCACCCTCCCTGCGACGTTTCTCCTCGGTAACCAGGAGGCGCCGCCAGCGGTTGTATTGCAGGCGGCCCCACGCCGCCCCCGCGACCTCGCCCCCGCCAGGCCGGCCGGGCGGCCCACCCCGCGGCCCGCGTACCTCTTGCAGGGGATCAGCGCCTTCCGCTCGTCCAGCACCCGCACGCGCTGGTTGAGCCCGTCGTAGGAGAGCAGGGCGCGGCTGTTGCGGCCGCTGCTCTGCCGGTACAGAACCTGGCGGCCCTCCCACTGCTGCGGCGCCTGGCAAGGGCGCTGGGTCCCCGGGGCGCCCCGGGCCCCAGCCCCCGGCGCCGCTGCCCCCAGGCCGCAGAGGCCGCCCAGCGCCCAGAAGCAGAGGCCGCCCAGCAGCCAGGCGCCCAGGGCCTCCCGGGCCACGCCGAGCGGAGCGCGCCCTGACATCGCAGACCTCAGCGCCCGCCGCCCCGCCGAGAGCCCGCGCGTTCCGCAGGGGGCGCTGAACCGCGCGGGCGCCGCGCAGCCTTCCGCTGGGTGCGGGAGTGTGGTCTCCGCTAGCCGGCTGCTTCCCGCCGCCGCCGCGGCCTCCACGGCGGTTGGGATGAGGGTGCGCGAGGTGCGGGAGCCGGGACAGGGGCCTGGGAAGGCTCGGGTGAATCGCGGGAGCTAGTTCTTCCTGGGCCGCTGCCCGCTGCGGCTTCTGTTTTCACTTGCTCTCTGCTGCCAACAGGAAATGCAGTGGCAGCGGTGCCACTAGCATCCTGAAGGGCATCCGATCCGCGTTTTAAACGGGGGAGGGAGAGGGGCTGGACGGTGAGGAGGAGTATGTTTCTCCATTAAGTGAAGCGTGCAGCAGGTGACCAATTCAAGTTCGAGGTCGGGAAGGCCATGCTACTGCACTTGCTGTGCCCCCACACAGCTTGCCCCTTTGTCAAAACTGACCCCTTCTTCCTCCAAATTAGAAATGGAAAGAAGGGTCTCTTCCTGAAGAAATGATATCAGTCATTCATCATGACCATTTTCGAGCCCCCAATCTTAGTATAGAGCCAGCGGACTAGAGGACGAGCCCTTGCCCTTGGACATAGGACTCAGGGACACACTTGAAGTGACACACTTGAGGCCACACTTGAAGTGACAGTGTTACCCTCACCCATCACCTGACAACACCACAACCCTAGAGGTATGTAAATCAGTTGGGTTTATGGTTTATGTTTTGTAATATTAGGATGTACCATATAGAATCAAGAAAAAAGAAGCTACTTAAAAACAAAAAGGACTCCTGCTTTCCAAATGTATAGCATCTTTTCAGTTGATGTATGTTTCATGAATGAGGAAATGGGCCAGGTGAAAGGGGGGAGAACATGCCTGGATGAAGGACATGGGGACAAGGGAAAATGGGTGTAGCACTTTTAAGGAGAGTAATATGGAGCCAGATGACTCAGGGCCTTGAAAGCCAGGGAGGGGCACCATCAGGCCTAAGCCTTAGGAAGATCTGTCAGGTGTGAGTGTGGAGAATGGACAGGGAGAAGGAGGAGGGAGATGCTGTTATTATCCAGATGAGGGACAATGACATCTGAACTGAGATGGTGGCAGCAGGAGAGGGTGGAGCAGAGATGGGGACTGTACAGAAGGAGGAAGAGCTTTCCGGTTCAGGCCAGTGGGAGCTCAGTCCTGAATGAGGAAAGAAGAGACAAATCAGTTTAGGACTGGTTGACTCTAAGATGCCTGTGTGATACACAGATGGAAACACCCCAGGGAGAGTTGGATAAGCACTTCCAGAAAGCAGCAGGGCTAGAGGTTTGGTTTGGGAAGCCATCGGCATCTAAATGGCAACTGAAGCCAAAGGGGAGAACAGCAGGGGAGACCCTTGGCAATATCTGGAGACATTTTTGATTGTCTTAACACGTGGGGATTAAGCCGCCACCGGCATCTAGTAGGAGGAGATCAGAGATGCTAGTAAACTTCTCATAATGTACAGGAGCCAATAAATAATTATCTGGCTCCAGTGTTGGGAGTGCTGAGGTTGAGAAACCTGGCGGGGCAAATCAATGTCAAGTACAGGGTAACAGATCGAGGCAGGGCCCTAAGGCAGGGCCTGAAGACAGAGGCCAGTTGATAGAACCTGCTGATGATTCGTTCACTGCTGCCCCATCCCAAGTAGAACCACTAAAGACTGGCTCCCAGTGGCCTTCTCAGAGGGGGCCAAATAGCTTCATAGAGAGGGCCTCTTACATTCTCCCCACCCCTTCTTAAAGGACATGCCCTGGGGAACAACGGGGCAATGTCCACAGCATTGTGACTTGGTACTTGCTGGGACAGATGCAGCAGGTTCCAGCTGGCTGCACCAGGGACAGCCCTTTCCAAGTTTGCCTCTTGAAACAACTCACAGGAAAAAGGAGCTGGGGGTCCGCCATTTCTCAAAACTGTATTTTCTTCCCCTGTAGGAATTGGGGTTGCAAATATTTTTCACTAAGCCAGGGGGTTTAGACTCATTGGGTTTGACTGCTGGAAATGGCTGAGGATGTCATCTGGGTTATCCCCTTTGCATGATAATTCATTAGCCTGGTTTGGCATCCTGGGAGCTCGAGACCTGTCTGAAACTGGAAATATCTCTCTAGGTTGGCATGGCTGTGTTTGGCTGCTCTGGGCTCCCCTAAATAGAACCTGACTCCTTGGATGAATCCTGAAATTTATTTGTGTCATTTGTCCTCTCAACTTACCATGTTTAATTCATGTTTCCTAAAAAAAGAAAAAAAATAAGATAGTGCATTTAAAGAACTTAGCACCATGCCCAGCCCATTGTAAATGCTCAATAAAACACCAGGTATATTTTTTGTTCTTTGGGCTATTTTAATTCTTAGACATTGTGAGTCTAAGCTTTGGAGGCAAAAAATAATAATAATAATAACAAAAAGCAAAAATCAAAACAAAAATGAAAAAAATCTATCTGCCATATGTTCAGACTTCTAACTGAACTATGTTTTTATGGTTTTTTAAAAGATTTTATTTAGGGGCGCCTGGGTGGCTCAGTGGGTTGGGCCTCTGCCTTTGGCTCGCATCATGATCTCAGGGTCCTGGGATTGAGCCCTGCATTGGGCTCTCTGCTCGACAGGGAGCCTGCTTCTCCCTCTCTCTCTCTCTCTGCTTGTGATCTCTCTTTCAAATAAATTTAAAAAAAAAGATTTTATTTATTTATTTGAAAGAGAGAGAGAGCATAAGCAGGGGGAGCAGCAGAGGGACAATGAAACTCGCGGCTGAACAAAGACCCTGATGCAGGGCTCCAAGCCAGGAACCCCAGATCATGACCTGAGCTAAGACAGCCACTTAACTGACTCAACCACCCAGGAGTCCCTAAACTATGTTGTTGTTTTTTTTTTTAAGAGTTTCTTTATTTACTTGACAGACAGAGATCACAAGTGGGTGGGGAGGGCAAGAAGGCTCCCTCCTGAGCAGAGAGCCTGATGATGCAGGGCTTGATTCCAGGACCCTGAGATCATGACCTGAGCCAAAGGCAGAGGCTTTAACCCACTGAGCCACTCAGGCGCCCCTGAACTATGTTTTTAAAGATTAACATTCAAGCACACCAGATGCACACCAGATGTTTCAAGCATATCAAAAATTAAGATTCAAAAAAAGAATTAAGATTCTAGGGACACCTGAGTGGCTCATTCTGTTAAGCATCTGCCTTCAGCTCAGGTCATGATCCCAGGGTCCTGGGATCCAGTCCTACATTGGGCTCCCTGTTCAGCAGGCAGCCTGCTTCTCCCACTGTCTGCTGCTCCCCCTGCTTGTGCTCACTTGCGCTCTCTGACAAATAAATAAAATCTTAAAAAAAAAATCAAGATTCTAGGCTACTGGGTTGGAAATCACTTGGCATGAAAAGGAAAAAAAGTCTTTCAGATTGTGCAGTCCCGCGCTCTGTGTTTTGTCCTGGGTTGCATTCACGCTGGGGAGAGGAATAGGGAATGAGAACAGGAAAGGGGAATGCTGGCGAGTGGAAAACATTCCTCAACTAGAAGATGCTATTATTGCACCTTCAGACAGTTCTGTTCCTGGAGCAGGTACAGACCAAATGCCATTCTGGAAAAGCCTGAGCCCAAACTCCTGTCTTCTAGTCACAACAATAACAAAATCCAGCTCCATGCAACTGGTGGGGGGCGCGGGGGAGGATTTGTTTATATAACGTGTCGATCCAATGCCGCCCCGTAGTCTCGCGGCTCAGCGCCTCTCATGCCCCCTACTGGAGACAGCAAGCATGCTTCAGAATTCAAGGGCCGCACAAGTTCCATTTCCCTCTAACTCTATACTTGGGGAACCTATGAAGCAGTAAGGGCGCAAAGTTCAGCTTTGACCCAGACAGCGTCTTCCTCTCTCCTGAAGTCCTCTCCTGCACCCTCCTGGACCCGGTGTCCAAAACGACTGCCAGAGACTCTCTGTCTCTTGGTGCGAAGAAAAAGGACTGGCCAGACTAAAAAAGAGGGACTTTGGGGAAATGCAGGATTCCAGCCCGCGGCTGCGGCCCGGAGGAGGTGATGTCACCGCTCCGGCAAAGAGAGGGCTAGGGGGTGGGGCGGCCGAGGGGGAGCCCGCGCCGCGCCCGCCGCTGCCAAGGGAGCGTTCCCGGCCCACGTCAGGGGAAGTGTCGGGATAAATAGGGTCCCGCAATGGCCGAGGCCGGCTGCGCTCGGAGCTGCCGGGTCCGGGACTGGAGCTGCCCGCGCGGGTCCGCGCCCCGCAGGCTGAGGGCTGGCGCTGCTCGAGCTCGTACGCCGGACGCCGGATACCCCCGGTCGGCCCCCGCGGCCCCGCACCGCTACCGACAGCAGCGCGGGCGGAGAGCCTCTCCCGTGCCCCCGAAGGACTTCCTCCCCGGGGAAGGGAGGACGACAGACTAGGGGGACAGCAAACCAGGGACCGCTTGTGCCTGTCGGGGCGGCGGCGCGCCAGGGCAGTGCCATGCTGCTCTCCGTCCTGGCGGCGCTGTGTCTGGGGCTGCGCCTGGCGCTCGGCGTGCGCGGCGCGCCCTGCGAGGCGGTGCGCATCCCCATGTGCCGGCACATGCCCTGGAACATCACGCGGATGCCCAACCACCTGCACCACAGCACGCAGGAGAACGCCATCCTAGCCATCGAGCAGTACGAGGAGCTGGTGGACGTGAACTGCAGCTCGGTGCTGCGCTTTTTCCTCTGCGCCATGTACGCGCCCATCTGCACGCTGGAGTTCCTGCACGACCCCATCAAGCCGTGCAAGTCCGTGTGCCAGCGCGCGCGCGACGACTGCGAGCCCCTCATGAAGATGTACAACCACAGCTGGCCCGAGAGCCTGGCCTGCGACGAGCTGCCGGTCTACGATCGCGGCGTGTGCATCTCGCCAGAAGCCATCGTCACCGACCTCCCAGAGGGTGAGGCCGAGGGGCAGAACCGAGGGGGCGAGGGGCATTCTTGCTGCCTGAGAACCGGGCGCCCACTTCTCCCAAAGCCAGTGGCTGGGCAGTCAGTCCCTTGTCCCGCTTCCGAGGGTTGGAGGAGGTGGGAAAAGCTGGTGACCTGGCTTTGGGGTAAAGTCTGGTTTCCCTAGGGGAATTTCGGGAACTGAAGAACACCACGTCCCACAGAATATGTGTGTGCGGGGTGAGAACCATAGGGGGCATTGTCATTGACAGTGAGAGAACAGCAGCAGCAAACACGCATATAGGTGGGGCATAGGATGGGTCTGGGCCGGAGTTAAGCACTTGGCATGTATCCTTGAATCTTGCAACGGTCCCACGAGAATTCTCCAGTTAGTGTTAGCTCTTGAAAACTCTTGCGGAAAAAAAGCAGTACCGGTCATCACTCCCCACCAGGAGTGCCCTTTGTAAGTTTAGTCATTCTGAAAAATTGTGATGTCTGTTCCATGGTAAACGTCTGTAGCCTCTTATTTAACTGGATATCAACTTCTCCTTCTTTTTCTTTCTTTCTTTTTTTTTTTTTTTTGTCATTTTGCTGCTTTTCTAGGGTGAAGGAGCAAGCTTAAATCTATTTCTTGAAATGAAATCTAAGAATATTTTCCATGCCTTTATCCCTGACCCAGGTTCCTGCACGTTTAAAGAGATTATGGTGTTGCCTTAGTGTAGTTTCTGAGGTTCTAGCTCAGAGCATTGCCCAGAGCATGAAGAAGTCAAGTGAAGAGAAAATCGAAACTCCTTTCTAACTCAAAGCTTCAGGAAAAAAAAATGTATTGCTTACATTATGGAAATGATAGAAGGTTATGCTTTGGGGGGTTTATATTTAGCTGTGGACTGTTCCTGCACTGCAAAGGAGAAGTGGTGATTTGGAAATATTCTGGATATTTTGATTAGTGTCAACTGTCAACTCGGAAAAACCAACATTTTAAAATGGATTTGGAAGGGAAGTTAGCTGTGTGTATCAGCCAAGTCAAATGGACGCACATTCACATCAGTTTGCTCGATGGGCAAAATCTTACTCAAAACTCTTCTTTCCTAAGCCCAGGAATGTCTGTATGAAAGAGAGAGTTGAAAATCACATGCCACTTGTACAATGTAGTATTATTCTTTTGTGATACTATGCTAGTGTGTGTCTTCCAGATGGTTCTTTATTCCAGCTGGGTGAACAGGCTAAGTCACTGACCACACCCATGCGGCTCTATGTGTGTTTCAGATGTTAAGTGGATAGACATCACACCAGACATGATGGTTCAGGAAAGGCCTCTGGATGTGGACTGCAAACGCCTAAGCCCTGGTGAGTTCTTTCTCCTTGAGGTTCCCTCTTTGTCTCCTCCCCAGAATGGTTTTCGGGACACTTTTTCCAACTTCTTGTCTCTCTTTCGTCTCCTTCAGACCGGTGCAAGTGCAAAAAAGTGAAGCCCACTCTGGCGACTTATCTGAGCAAAAACTACAGCTATGGTAAGTCACTGACGCAACCGTTTGCTTGGGGACTTGGCACGTTACAACGCCAGCCACAAAGCTTATGACCAAGTGGTTCCGTGGGTTCTCCATGGCACAAAGACAACTGTCAAGTGTCTTGCTCTTCTGGGTAAATTGAGGAAAACCAAAGTAGCTTACCCAGGGAGAACAGTGATGTGGGTCAGAGAGCAAATTTGCCGTCGAGGTCCTACCTGTCAGAGGTGGGCCAATCAGCCAGGCCAGCCCACCTGAACTCTTCCTGAAGGTTTCCTGAAGAATGGATGCGTGATCCATGGGTTGCCTTATCTGAGGCCCAGGGGCCCAGGAACTAAGACCCACCCATGTTTCTTTTTACTTATAAACACCTGTAAGTATTTAACATCTTAAAGGCATTGCGAGGAAATATGTATAAGTATTGACATAGTTTAAATGTCCTCTTCTCATGTGGTCCATATATACAATGGAGTATTATACCTCCATCAGAAAGGATGAATATCCAACTTTTGCATCAACATGGACAGGACTGGAGGAGATTATGCTGAGTGAAAAAAGTCAAACAGAGAAAGTCAATTATCATAGGGTTTCACTTACTTGAGCATAAGGAATAACATGGAGGACATTAGGAGAAGGAAAGGAAAGGTGATTGGGGGAAGTCGGAGGGGGAGACGAAGCATGAGAGACTGTGGACTCAGAAACAAACTGAGGATTTTGGAAGAGAACGGGTGGGAGATGAGTGAGCCTGGTGGTGGGTATTAAGGAGGGCACATATTGCATGGAGCACTGGGTGTGGTGCATAAACAGTGAATCTTGGAACACTGAAAAAGATAAAATAAAATTAAGATGTTAAAAAAAATGTCCTCTTACTGGAAAGAACAGTCAGCACATTGTTTGATGAATCAGGCTATTTTTAATTTTTTAAGTAAATTTAATTCTATTATCATCTGAAAGTAGATTTAAGTAAAAATAGGTTCTTTTTTTAAAAGATCTTATTAATTTATTTATTTGACAGAGAGAGAGAACACAAGCAGGGGGAGTGGGAGAGGAAGAAGCAGGCCTCCCACCAAGCAGGGAGCCTGATGCAAAACTCGATCCCAGTCTGGGATCATGACCTGAGCCAAAGGCAGATGCTTAACAACTGAGCCAACCAGTCTCCCCCCAAATAGGTTCTTTTAAAATATCTGTTTGAGCTCCTTTATGTTCCTTTGCACTCTTAAATTACGTCTGCTGAAATAACAGGAATTGTTTTGGCCAAAGGGTCATTTTATTTGTTAACTTTGTTTTCTGTAATTCAGACTGAAATTTTAAATCATGAACTTTATGTGATATATCACATGTCTAAGTAGGAAGAGATTGGCACATAAAATTCTGAAGAAAAAAAAAACTCTTATTTGAATTGTAAGATTTGAGATTATACAACAGCCAATATGGGTAACTCAACCGAACAAACAAACAAACAAGCAAAAAAGCATCTATCTTTTCCAGTAGCTTTTATTATTGTTGTTTAAAACTGTTCTTTGTAGGTTTTGTCTTAATCTTCTTTGTCCCTCATCTGATACTAATAAGCACTCCTTACTAACCCGAGTTTCACTGTCTTGCTGTTCTCCCTAACTACTTTGATGATGAAACCATTTTCTATTTAAGTCCTTTGGCTTCTTCATAAACCAGCTTTCTAGGACGGAATCCAAGATAGATCCATGCTAGGCTGATTACAATTCCATGGAAGGCAGTAATAGCAAGGAACCAAAAGAGCCAGAATTTAAAGTTTGATCAGGGACAGTGATGTTAACAGCCATCTGTAGTAAGAGATGTACTTCTGCTCACCGCAGACCTGGCTTTGACAGTTGGTACAATTAAAGGATTGAGAGCAGTGATCTTCAGAGACTCCTTCCAGTTCAGAAATGTTATGACTTTAATAACTTCCTTTGGAAAAAAGGAAGTTCAAGCATCAGACAGATGGTTGGACCAAACAAACTTTCAAGTGGCTTCTGAGGGGTGCCTGGATGGCTCAGTCGGTTGAGCGTCCGACTCTTGATTTCGGTTCCGTCATGATCTCATGACCTTAGGCTCAGTGGGGAGTCTGCCTGAGATTCTCTCCTCTGTCCCTCCCCCTACATGCTCTCTCTCTCTCCCTTTCTCTCTCTCATAATACATCTTTGAAAAAGCGGCTTCTGAACTCGCAAATATATGATCCTCACTTCAGATCCTCACGAGAAAGGGATCAACAAATACTCATTTCCGTGAAATTTTTATTGACGTTCCTGACATGAATTTCCAGGTACACCTTGAGCAAACAAACATACAACCAAAGGAGACTAATTATAAGATTTTAAGCCTGGGGACAATGCATGAAATTCTCTATCCACGTCCTAGCTGCAGCCCGATGCCGAGCAGTCACCCAGCCAGAGGCAGAGCCCAGATGGAGCCTGCTTGTCCCTGCGCTCTTGCATCCCGCCACAGGATCCGGGACTTGAAAGACAATGCAGACAGTATGATTGTGTGGGCTCCTTGCCTGCGTCTGGGCAGCTTGAACATGACCATAATTACAGGAGGGATTCTTTAAGAGAGGCTCAGGAGTTGGCGTGAATACACCATCCTTCTTTGTCTCCAAAGGCGCCATCAACGCTTCAATCACTTTTCTTAAATTGCAGTCATTCATGCCAAAATAAAAGCTGTGCAGAGGAGTGGCTGTAATGAAGTGACCACCGTGGTGGATGTGAAAGAGATCTTCAAGTCCTCATCCCCCATCCCTCGAACGCAGGTCCCGCTCATCACAAATTCTTCTTGCCAGTGTCCTCACATCCTGCCCCACCAAGACGTTCTCATCATGTGTTATGAGTGGCGCTCCAGGTAGGCATGAAGGGGCAGAAGCAACTGCACACTACTTCTAGAAACATGAATCTCGTTTAGCAGGGATGGTATATTAAAAAGGGGGGGCACCAGTAGTTCTTTTTAAAAAGACAATCAAATAAATAAATAAATAAATAAATTATTTTAATAGATGCCACTGTTGCCATATCACATATCCTAAATATCATTGACTTTCTCATGGCATTAAGGAAAAAATCAAAATAGGAGTATTTGGATGGAATCCTTAAAAATCAATTTTGCAATTCATTAAGCAACTTCAAAAATTTAGCAGAAAAATTGCTATGAGTTAAGACAGTTCTTCTCAAACCTTGAATCAACTTAGTGTGGCAAATCATGAATATTTCTTAAGAGCTCTTTAATAACTTACAGATCCAGTAGAGTTGACCATTTGAGACTGCAGGTCCATGTTTTCCTTATATACAATATAAATGTACAATATTTGTTTGATAAACCATTACACACACACCCATATACACAGTCACACTCACACACACATATACACTTATCTCTAGCTGGGAGTGTGCCTCCCTACCTCTCTTTCCTTCACATCTTTTTATATATTGGTACATTCCTCGTAATGGAAAAATCAAACTCTGCAGACCAGGTTCCAGGAAGGACCCCATAACCTGCTGCAGACTATATCTCCAACAAAGTGACTCCTTTTTTATAGAACCTGTCTTCCCTTTGATTCCCTGTCATTAATGCTCATCGGTTTCCTCTGGATGCAGCTATGGACTATGTCTCCAAAATCCCCCCCCTTTTTTTTTTAAAGATTTTATTTATTTATTTGTCAGATAGAGAGCACAAGAGCAAGCACAGGCAGACAGAGTGGCAGGCAGAGGCAGAAGGAGAAGCAGGCTCCTTGCTGAGCAAGGAGCCCCATTTGGGACTCGATCCCAGGATGCTGGGATCATGACCTGAGCCGAAGGCAGCTGCTTAACCAACTGAGGCACCCAGACGTCCCTCCAAAACCCCTTTTGAAACTGACCTCGCTTGACTACTTCCTTGATCTGTATCCTATCAGTACTTGGGTACCCTCCTCACACAGCCTGTGCTACCTTGTGTTCTTGGCTTTAAGGCTGTTCTTGGCTTTATAGCTCGTCTCTCTAAAGAAGCTGAGTGAATGAGGGTTGACTGAATGTTTCTGGGCTAATCCCTTGCCCAGATGTTTGTATCTGCTACAGGACAAGATGCCGTTCTGGGAACGTTCCTGACCGCTCGTCATTAAATCCTATTGGGACAGATGAATGGATTATAAATGAATTAAATAACCGCTTTCCTGTCATCCTTTCTATTTGCTTGTAGACTTAATGTAATTCTGATGAAAATACCAGTAAAAATATTTTTGAATGACTGGGAGTTATGTCTTCACAAATGATGCTGATGATCATTTGGAGGAACAAACGGGCAAGGGCGTGTAAAGGAGATTTTTGAAAATACCTTTGAAAGGAGATCTGCCTTAGGAGAAACAGAAAACTGGTACAAAGCTACACTTGCTAAAGCCGTGTGGGGCAGGAGTACACATGTAGGTAAATAACACAGAGGAAGCAGACTTGAAGCAAATTCTAATGCATGAAATAACTTATGAAGGAGATATGGCAAATCAATTGGACATGATTATATTATTTAGTAAATGTTGCAAGTATTTTTATTTGGAAAACTAGTACATATTTTCACTTTAAGCTGTACTATAAAACAAATTTCAAATGGACTAAAGAGATATTTTTAAAATGTAATTATAGAGGATAAAATTAGGTGAATAGATACGTGAAATCTGAATGGCAAAGTACTTTGCAAACATGAAATTAATGTAAGAAATTAAAAGGGAAAAATGTCAATACATACTTTTGATGACATACTATCATGGACATACAAACCACCCAAAAAGGACAATAAATATTAAGAAAAATACTTGCAATAATTATGACAAGGGAATAGTAACCTTCCTCTGTAAAGAGTTCATATTTGACATGTTAAGACTATAATATATAGGGGCACCTGGGTGGCTCAGTGGGTTAAAGCCTCTGCCTTCAGCTCAGGTTGTGGTCTCAGGGTCCTGGGATCGAGCCCCGCATCAGGCTCTCTGCTCAGGGGGGAGCCTACTTCCCCCTCTCTCTGTCTCTGCCTGCCTCTCTGCCCACTTGTGATCTCTGTCAAATAAATAAGTAAAATATTTTTTTAAAAGACTATAATATATAAATAATGTGTACATATATCTATACAGACAAGTTCTAGAAGAAATACAATTAGTAAATACATTTACCTCTTTAATTCTGCAATCCAAATTTAAAAATAATTGGAATGAATGTTCAACCAATCTGAAAACAGTCTGGCGCTGTGCATAGAAAACTTTGAAAAAAAACATACTCTTTGACCCAATAATTCTACTTTCAAACATCTGGCCTAAGGCAATACTAAGTCAATGCACACACACACTCACACACATATGTATATATACACAAGGACATTCAACACAATGCTGGTAATAGTAGCTAAGCAAAAGGAGGTTCAACAGCAGAGAAAGGCTCAAGTGTATTATGCATATCATTGTTGAAATATTTTATGGTTATTAAAGCTGTATTTTTAAATTATTCTAATTATGTGAGAAAATGCATTAGAATGGTTAAAATGTACAGTCTGATCTAAATATACAGTGTGATTCAAATATATGTATAGGTACAAAGAAGAATAAAAGGAAATGCTAGTGAAATATGAATGGTGGTTATGTGGATTGTAGAGTTAAGAGTTATAAAGAATTTTGGTTTTTTGCAGTTTTTTTTCAACTTTTTCCTTTCATAATCAGAATTGCTCAAGATCAATTTCTTTTTCTCAGGATGATGCTTCTTGAAAACTGTTTAGTTGAAAAATGGAGAGATCAACTCAGTAAAAGATCCATAGTAAGTATAATTAGCAACACTACGGATATGGAGTTAAGGGCATGTGAAGAAATTCTTTAAGCTGGGGATTCTTCACATTCTTCCATCTCCAGGCTCTCAGGGGAGCCTACAAGAGCAGCACTATTTATCTTTTGAATAAGTAGTTAAGAGCACAGCTATTGCGACTCAGAAGTTGCAGCATGAATCTCTCTTCAGCCTCAAAGGGGATTTGGTTGCATTCAATACTAATCGACTGGTTATTTCCAGATTAATTTTTTTTTATTTTCTTTATGGTATTTCATTTAACTATTTTAGCAAAATCAGTCAGGTACTTGACCAGAATTGACATCCAGAGGGCTTAAAAAGACATAGACGCATAAGGGTGTGAATACGCAATTCTAAAATTCATGCTGTCTCTGTACAAAGCATAATCTTTCCCTGTATTTAAGATATATATAATGACGTTTGTCAAAATCAGTTATCTACAAATTGTAATCATTTTGTAGCCAAATCCATGATTTTAGTGGTAACATATTAATTAATTGAAATATTGGTAATTCAGTTAAAGGGGTTAAAATAATTTTTTTGCCCAGAGATATGAGATCACACCAGAACTAAAGAAATCAGGTCATTGGTTGGAGATGGTTAAAGCACCCCCTCTCCTGAAAATACATTTAGATATATCTAGGAGAATTTGTATTTTCAGGTTCGCAAAAGGTATTAGTATGGCCTGTGGCCTCTCAGTTTGCGAGGGAAAAGGCTACATTAATACTGGCTTATGGAGAAGGTAGTTTGAACACAGCCTCTCCCACTCTGTGCATTTCGGAATAACATGACGGTCACATCTGAGCAAAAAACTCAAAAGGGCACTTAGCCTTACTGGAGAGAAAATTCTAGTAGGATTGGCTATCCAGTTTCCAAGACCACAGTAGAGTAGAAGCATCAATGTAGAAAGGACATCCACCATAAGGACCTGGGAGGAAAGCAAGCTTTCAGGAATCCTAGCTGTTTGGGACATTCACTTTTGCAGCAAATATTCTAATATGCTTCCGTGAGAATTTGAAGCTAGCACCACATAACAGCAGATGTGATGAGTTTATTATTCCAGAACAGACTAGAATTGCGCCCTGGGAAGGTGGGGACGTGTCTCTCCTTTCCCCCTATTTCTAGTGCCTTGGACGATACGCAACCTGCGGTCATGCTCAAACTCTCTGCTGAATGAAATATACTCTAACAAAGCAGGGGCATTAGGTTGTAATAAAAGGTGTTGTCTATTCAAGTGGACTCACTTTTTCAGGTTTTTCTTTCATGCTGCTGTTTAAGTGCATAGTATTTCTTTATATTATAAGCAGTAAGTCCTTTTCTGTCAAGGAAACAACTCTCCAGAAAGTCTCATCTCTCCTCGGGTCCAGGTGGCTAACGCTTGAGTGGATGACTAGAGGTGGGAGGGGCTCCTGTCTTCCTTTGTCTTCCCTTCTCTCTTCCTTGGAAGAGAATTAGATGAATCCACCCACAAATGCTCTAGGAGACCCCCTGGCCTTCCTCGTGGGGCTGGATAGACTTCTGCTCTCAGCCATGTCCCAGCCTCTTTAGAAGGCCTTGCTGGGCAGGAATGTCGCATTGCAGGGCGATGGGGAAAAAGTAGCATGGCCTGGGGACTTCAGCCCTGGGGTCAGACTGGTGAATTTGAATCCCAGCTCTGGCATTCGTCAGCCATGTGGCTGGCTGCAAAGGAGCTCTGCACACCTGTGTCCTAGTTATGACCATGGTGTCCACCTAGCAGGGCTGTCGGGAGTTGCCGTAAAATGAAGGGGTATCAAGACTTCATCCCATCCTAAATGCTTTTCAGATCCTCCGGTATATGTTAAGTGCTTGGCAAGGCGGGGTGGCGATTTCAATTTTTGTTGTCATGACTCAACTATTACAGGGAAAACAGTGGCTTCGATTCTGACATCCACTCACCAGCATTACACGGTCAGTTGTACATGATGGTCACGTTTGCACATTGTTTCCCAGCAGTGGGAAGAGAGACTGCAGGAACAGCGGAGGACAGTTCAGGACAAGAAGAGAACAGCCAGCCGGACCAGTCGTAGCAACACCCCGAAACCAAAAGGAAAGCCGCCTGCTCCCAAACCAGCCACCCCCAAGAAGACCATTAAAGCTAGGAGTACCCAAAAGAGAACAAACCCAAAAAGAGTGTGAGCCTGCTGCTTTCTGGAACGGAAACTGCCTCCCAGGATGAGGCCAGGTGCCACCCAGCCTGGGGAAGGGCCTGCTCCCCTTGCCTTAACAACTATAGCGCTCCCCATAGACACATCTTGTGGCATTTTTCTTAATGATCTGCTTCCATTTTTCTTTTTAAGCCACCACAAACCATAGTGGTAGGTATGTCCTTTGGTGTGGAAGGTATATGAAAGCTGAACGCGGGTGGACAAAGCTTCTCGCGGCATGCAGAGTGGCCTTCGCGGTGCCTACTCTGGGAGATCTCTGTTGGGGGGGAAAGACGCTTCGGTTCTTACATTTGACCTAATATGTGCATTGTAAAATAAATGCCATATTACAAACAAAACATCCCCCCCTTTTTTTTTTTACAATATGTTTTATTTCGGTTTGACTTGTGTTGTTAGAAGGTTCCTGATATTTTAAGATGGGATTGGAAATACAATGATTCTAAGGAGGAAAGCAGGAGGAATGAATGTCTAAAAGAGCCTTATGTGTTTGCTGTTTGAGGAAGATTCATTTCATTGTGATGAAAGGGAATTTTTGAACAATCTAGAAAAGCAGGATGTGGAAAATTGTTTTTTTTTGTTTGTTTTGTTTTGTTTTTTTGTGTTTTTTTTTTGCAAAGAACCCTTTTAGCTCATTTTTAGCCAGAAACTTTGGAAACTAATAAAATAATAATCATAACTAAGTCAATAAAAGGGAAAGGCAGGCTCACTGCATCTGGATCCTTATTTCCCGGCTGCCATGCTTGGGTGGAAAGGTGCTGAACTCACCTTCATGATGTTTCTCATTAGCAATGGTTATGTAGCACCAGAAACAGAGGTCATCTCCTATCATGATTTATGTACCAGTGACTCAACTCCCAAGAATTTCACATCCATGTATGTGGTACTCATGTCATCTCCCAGAACATCCCAGGTACCTTGATGCCAAGCCTGAGAGAATTTTCTGTCTGCAGATAGCTGGTGCTTGCAAAGGTGCCGTGGGCCCAATGTGGGGGCAGGGGTGGAGCGGGGGTTGGGGGCCAGGACTCCAAAGTTCCTGGTTCTCAGCCAACACTGGTACCACAGCCACACACCAGCTCTGTGCTCGGAAAGGCAACTACAGTCACTTCTCCATTCGAGGAAGTAGAGGAACAATCTGAAAGCTGGAATATAATATCTCCTTTAGCTTTCCCAATGTCCCTGCTTCCCAGAGGAGGCATGAAATGACCTGTCGTGCTCATGCAAGATCATTAGACACATAATCTCCTTTCATCTCTGTAGCCATCGGGACACAGAAGAGAGGGGGTTGTGTAAACCCAGGGGAAAGTGGAGAAATGGGGTTAATAAGAATGCGGGCATGGGCTCCCCTCTCCATTGTCACCACTGCAGGGCGGTGGAGTTAAAGGTCCATCTACTGGACCTTTAGGTACCAACAATATACTCAGTGTATGCTGCTGCTCCATTAAAGGTCAAACTTTGCTGGCCCTTAAGGAAAGCTGGAGAAGGTGCAGCATAGCACCACACCAAAGAAACCCACACAGGGCCATCATGAGGCATTGGCAGCCTAGCCTACCTGCTCAGCATTGTAGGGATTCTCGAGGGAGGGGAATCAGAAATGGAACTCTCCACGGAAGTGGAGACAAAACACATATGTAAAAAAAAGTCAACACTTTAAGTACAATACTGAAGGGATTAAGAGTTTGAAGAGGACTACATATTTAAACACTGCTTACTTTAAATATTTAACTGAAATCACGTACTGAATATTAGATGAAATGTAATACTTCATTAGGAACATTAACACCTTACACAGTACTTAACTAAGCACGTTTATACTTTAGACAATATGTAACCGCGCACATATATCCATTTGCTTAATCGACAAAAGATGAACCAGGCCACTCGGTTTATTTATTTTGATAAAGTCAAAAATGAACATCAGCCCACACTGAGAGTAACGTGTCAAGGACGGTGGTGGCCTTTGTGTGAGAACCAAAAATTTCTTTCTCTCCCTTCAATATTTTCTCTATCGAAATACATGTGAGAGGAGTTAAATAAAAATATATGGAAAGGAAAGCTGAGACATTGAAATGAGACTTGTTTGAGAGTTGGGTTATTTAGTGAGAAAAAAATAACATTTCGCAATATGTGGATCAGCAAATCTAATAATAAAGGACAACTGCAGGCATTTATTTTTTTTTCAATAATTGTGTTGGTCTTTCAATAAGATGGTAAACATGTATTTTCTATAAAGTATTTAATAAATGCATAAAGTAAAAATAGTGGAATTAAAATCCTAGCTAATCCTACGCATGGCTATGCAGAGGTAATCACTGTATTTTGGTATACATTTTTCCACGTGTTTCCTATGCGTTTATATGATTTGAGGGGGAAAAACCTAAGAGCTTATTATGCATGCTGTTGATTAACCTTCCTTCCTCACTCAGCCTTTTATTCAGACTAGTTCTCATGTCAATAAAGTTGATGCCACCCCATTTATAATGGCTCTGTTGTATTCTATGGTGTGTGTTGCTCGACAAACCCCGATGTTATTAGGGACTCAGGGTGTTTCTTAACTAAGTGTACTGAACAACTGAATCAAGGTCTTGATAACTCATATCTGTGCACAGCCTTAATTAGTTCTTCAGGGTAAGTCAGTTTAAATAGCATTGCTGGGCCAAGGGATATGCCCACCAAGGAAAGTTCTTGTCAATTACCCATCAGGGTGTGGGACCATAAATAGGTGAAAATGCTGGCTTTCCAAATCCTCACTAAGACTGTTTCGCCCTGTCAGTATTTCTGTATAAATTTTAGCTGGGAACTGGATGTCGCCTTGGGCAAAGCTCTGCTCTTCCTCTGTGAGCCATCCCTGACAACACTCTCAACACTGCAAACACTCAGAAGCTGGGGGCTAAGTGATGAAGCCCCTCAAAGAGAGTATAGTGGACAGACAGATGATAGATAAGATAGAGACTTCCGGGGAAAGTCTGTGCAACCTCCTCAATTTTTTAATGAATCAAATTTACTAATATAACTGGTCAGCTAGAGAAACAAAAGAATTAGGGTGTAGCAAACATGCCAATAGATTTCCCCTCAGTCCAGCCTTCTTTTTAAGACACATGAGAATTTGGATAAATAGGTTAACCTTAGTTTCTTCCTTTCTAGTTGGAAACCAATGTACTGTAGGGGCGCCAGGTGGTTCAGTCGGTTAAGCGTCTGCCTTCAACTCGGGTCATGATCTTGGGGTCCTGGGATCAAGCCCCACGTTGAGCCCCATGTCAGGCTCCCTGCTCAGCAAGGAGTCTTCTTCTCCCTTTCCTTCTGCATCCCCCTACCCCGCTCCTGCTCAAAGAAAGAAAGAGATAGAAGAAAGGAAAGAAGGAAAGAAAGGAAGAAAGGAAGAAAGAAAGAAAGAAAGAAAGAAAGAAAGAAAGAAAGAAGAAAAAAAGTAAAGAAAGAGAAAGAAGAAAGAAAGAAGGAAGGAAGGAAGGGAGGGAGGGAGGGAAGGAAATGAAGAAACCAATGCAGTGTGAACACACCTTTGGTTCCTGTCCTTGGATGCTTATAGGATTATCTATTGCAAACTTACAATAAAACCCTTTTTCTTGAGCTAGCTCTAGGGTACGTCTGTTTGGTGGAAGCAGTTCCTGAATTAAAAAAATAAGGGTACTTTTTTTTTTTTATCACAAGTCTCTACCTGCTGCTAGCACTGACTCAAAAAACAAAAGTGGTTACTTGGAATTGTGGAATGCAAAAGTTGAATGGTACCTTAGAAGTCATACTCTAGCCTGCAGGAGAAACCTACACCAGGGATTGTCTGATGCCTCATGTGTAGTCAGAGGAAGATCTGGGGTCCCAAAGTTACTCAATTTTAACTTAACAGATCAAAGGGCTCTGCTTTGTCACTAACATAAACCCAGGCTGTTAGAGGGAAGACTCATGTTATCCACCACAGAAAGAGCAATAAGAGAACAATTTAGCTCTTCTGGTCATAGAATGATATATGCCAATATTGATCACAGCTCCTAATGGAAAAATATTTTTTTGTAAAGCATTTTACACTGGAAGATATATTATGTCACAGGGACAGACATGCCAACCAAAAACTTTAGCTCATTGTCAACTTTGTGGCTTAACTGATGAGCAAGCCCCAAATGGACTTAACTGTGGAGGGATTCCGTTTGAGGAAATGCCTGAGAGAGATAACCGAGGGGAGGTAAACAGGGCTGGCAGGGTGGACAGTGTGAGGGAAGGGAGGTTGGAGGAAAACACTTCAGACTTCCTTCATGTCTTAAGGAGAATTGGGCAAGGCTGTGGGGGAAGTGTTGAGACAAGCCAGACATCAAGGAGTCCCTCATCTCCCAGGACCAGCTCTGCCTTCATGTCCTGCCACACTCAGTCACAGAAAGGGAGCAGCCCATGGCAGCCTGGTCTTGGCGCAACGCTCACAATACATTTCAGACTGTAGTGTCTGGAGACCTGGTTAATCACAGTTCCTGTGGTTGGTGTCAAGCAACAAACGTCTGTCAACTTCTGTAATTGTCATCTCTAAACTATTTGAATCTGTGAAACCCCAAAACTTTAATGTCTTCATGTCTTCTTGATGTCTTTTCTATTTTATTTCAAATTTATTGAAGAGAAAATGCACCAATCATAACTACAGTCTTACAGTATCTACCCTTCTGCCCAAGAGAGGTCTCTTTGTACTAGAGTGTAAGGAATAGCAGTGATGAGATCATTAATGAGGCCATTCGTGGCAGGAATCAAGTCCATGATGTGTAATTTTGCCGTTAAAGGTCCACACAGTGTAAGCAAAGGCATATCTAGCTCAATATTTGTAAGAGATCAGTTTTATGACTGGATAATCCTAAAATATGTAGCTACAAAAAAAATATGTAGCTGCAATATCTAGATGAGAACCACTTTATAACAGCAAATTTGGATCACACAAATGATGTACTGTGAAAGGGAAAAAGAGCATACTTTATTAGCAATTAAATTTAGCTAACAGGGAAGACTCATAACCAGAGAGCTGACTCTAAGTGTAACAAAGTTGGAATAACATGAATAACATGATGTGGCGTAAAGAACTTTGGGATGAAGCAAAAAATGGTATTATGAATAACATTCCGTCATGTATCAAGGGATATCTAAAATGCTGTTGTTGAATCAAAGTGATGCATTTTAAAGCTCATTAACATTTTTAGTCTTCAAATAATATCAAATATTTATTATGTCTTTGGAATATTCCAACAGCTGAAAATCACATGGACAATTGCTTAGTCAACTTTCTCCCTTTATTAAAAGGATTAAGAAACTGACTTTGGAGGTCATCCAAAGTAGTTTCCAAGGGATGAGCAAGTTGAAACACAATTCAGGCAAGAATCAGTGTCAGGGCATCCACTCCAGTGAGCAAAAAGGGCAACAAGAGAGTCCAGAAAGAGGGCCTTGTATAGGGCCGAACATATTTTAGGAAATCTGTCCATCTTCTTCAGGGCATCTATTTACAGAGAACAGGATCCATGGAGGTGATGCTGGAAAGTATTAGGCTCCAACCAAGAATGCTTCAGGTCTCCCATCTTGGAAGGTAGCTACAGGGACTAAATGCGGTGAACAAAAAAACCAGCTTCAGGGCCAAGATGCACTGAGTGATGCAGTCCTAAAGGAAAGAGGTTGTTTTATGGACAGCCTCCTGGAATTCATAATCCCATTTTGTAGTCTTCAGTTGCTTTGGCCACAGTGACTCAAGACATGCGTTTTCTGCCGCAAATCCAGCTAGGATTCAAGATCAGCCCACTTAGCTGGGGCCCTGACAAGGTGCTAGACTCTTCTGTAACCTTTGTTCCCCAGGAGTAAGAAGATATTCACTAGTCCTGCCAACCCTGGCTCCCATGTGCCTGCCTCGTGCTTCCGCGTTCCACCCACTAACTTCAATCTCGAGACCAACACCAACACAAATTAAGGTTTAATTCAATATATCTTTTTGGACATTGATTATCAGATTTCTGGTGATTTAGCTCAAAACTAATTCTGTAATCCTAAGGAAATAGCCTTTCCCTAATCTTGCTTATAAAATCTGGATACAGATAAGTACACGTACATGGACAACTGAGTGAAACATGCCATCTGCTGGTAAAATGTGTTATTAATTTCAAGAGAGTTTGAATGCTTCTGAAGTTCTGCACCACTCCTGAGGAGTCCAGTGTGCCACTGGACATAATTCTATTACAAATACCCAAATACTACCAGATATATAAAGTGGCAGATAACAGTATTTGATCTGAAGGAGTGGAGAACGAGAAGAAAGTAAAGATTTTTACTATAATTAGTCTCCTGCACAATAACCAGTTAATTACAGTAATTGATTTACCCTAGTTTTTTTTTTCATGCATTCTGAAGAAAAATTGAGAAATATCCCTTCTGATAATTTACAGGTGCTTCTCAGACATAATGTTGGAACACTAGAGTTCTGAGGTGAGCAATGTGTTACTAAGACTAAATAATCAAGAAGTAATGTAACAAAGGTTACAGAAGAGTAAGTAGCCCTGGACCACCCCTCCCTCTGCAAACTCACCAACTCAACAAGAGTTCATGAACAAAACTCCTTTGCAAGAAATCCAGAAACTAAGTGAAAAGCTCCCGCTCTAGGTGACCATGAAAGCCAGTCTCAGTGAAGCCAGTAGGGAGATTTGGGACATGCTGTAACCCATGTCCCTGCTCCCAGCATAGCACCATACAATCAGAAAAAAACCCTCTAATTCCTGGCTTTTCCCAGGAGTTGGTTTGCATGTCCAGTGCCCCAATTTTCCTGAGAGGGATCTTAGAGGACAAACCTGGGTCTCAGAGCTTAGATGAATCAACTACAACCCAACAACTAGGCGAGGGTGGACATGGCAGCTTGAGATCGCAGAAATCATATCTTCCCCTTCTTCCCAGTGCAGGGAGAGAAGATGAGAATGTCCAGATTTACAGAGAAGCACCTGGTAAAAGCAGTTGGTGCTACATGGGGTTTGGTCCTAACAATCTACCCAGCTTCTACATCAAGGGTATGGTGGGGGGAGCCACTTGCCCCAGGCAGATGCTCAGGTTGGGGGGATTGGGAGGGAGGCCCTGGTCACACAGGCCTAGAGGGCATGGGTACCTGAGATGAGGCACCAGGGAGCAAACTGCACAGCATGTGCCACGTGACTCTCAGTATCCAGGGAGCCCAGGTCCCCAGCCCCATGTGTGCGTGGTGGAGACAACAGGCTGAGGTGCCAACGAGGGCACCTGAGAGCCACACCCTGCCCAGGTCCAGACTGTTCAAAAACAAAGTCTTCAACATAAGACACAAACATGTAAAACTCCCAGAAAAAAAAAAGCAAAACAAAAAAACAAACAAAAAAAGCGGGGGGGAATCTTCATGAGATTTTCATGACATTGGTCTTGGCAGTGATTTCACAGATATGATGTTTATGACACAGGCAACAAAAACAAAAATAAACAAGCAGACTAAATCAAACTAAAAAGGTGCTCACAGTAAAGAAAGCAATAACAGAGTGTAAAGTCAAGCTGTAGGGTCGCCTGGGTGGCTCAGCTGGTTAAGCAAAAGACTCTTGGTTTCAGCTCAGGTCATGATCTCGAAGTCCTGGGATTGAGCCCTGTGCCAGGCTCTGTGCTCAACGGGGAGTCTGCTTGAGGATTCTCTCTCTCTCTCTCTCCCACTCCCTCTGACCCTCCCTCTAATTGTGTGCTCACATGCATGCATTCTAAAATAATAAATCTTTTTTAAAAATTTTTAGAAAGTCAAGATGTAGAATGGGAGAAAATATTTGCCATACATCTGTAGCCAATTAATCTCCATAATACATTAGGAGCTCAGACAACTCAATAACAAAGAAAACCTAGTAACTCCCTTAAAAAATGGGCTAAGGACTTGAATTGACTCATCTCCAAAGAAGACAAACAAATGGCCAACAGGTGTATGAAGAAATGTTCATCATCACTCACCATCCGGAAAATGGCAAAGTCACAGTGAGATGCCACCTTGCAGCTGTCAAGAGTGGCAGACATGTATGTGTTCAGAGGATGCGGAGAAAATGGAGCCCTTGCACTCTGTTGGTGGGAACGCACAGTGTCGCAGCTGCTACGGAAAACAATATGACAGCTCCTCAAAAACTTAAAAACAGAACTACCAAAAAATACAGAACTACTAGGACCCCCCCGCTTCTGGGTCCATATCCAAAATAATTAAAAACAGGATCTTAATATTAATATTCACATATTCGTTGCAGCACTCACCACCACAATACACATATGGGAACAACCTGGTATCTGTTGACATGAATGGATAAAGAAAATGTGCTGTAGGTACACAATAAAATACAATTCAGCCTTAAAAAAGAAGGAAATTCTATAAAATGTGACAACATGGATGGACCTTGAGGAGATTCTGTTAAGTGAAATAAGCCAGATTCAGAAAACAAGAACTGCATGATTCCACTTTTATGAGGTATCTAAAATAGTCATATTCAAGGTGCCTGGGTGGCTCAGTGGGTTAAGCTTCTGCCTTCCGATCAGGTCATTATCATAATCAGGCTCCTGGAATCGAGCTCCGCATCAGGCTCTCTGCTCGGCAGGGAGCCTGCTTCCCCCTCTCTGTCTGCCTGCCTCTCTCCCTACTTGTGATCTTTCTCTCTGTTAAATAAATAAATAAAATCTTTAAAAAATAAAAAATAAAAATAAAATAAAATAGTCATATTCATAAAATCAAAGACAGGAATGGTAGTTACCAGGGGCTGGGGCATAGGGGAGGGGACAGTATTCATCCATAGACAATAGACATTCAGTTAAGTGAGATGAATATGCTCTAGAAACCTGCTATACAACATTGTGCCTAGAGTCAACAATAAAGACTTGCATCCTTAAAAATTGTCAAGAGGATAGAGCTCAGTGTTCAGTGTTCATATCACAATAAGATAAATAATCAAACTTTGTGAGTACCTTCATTAACATTAGAGTTCAGAAATTAGGATGGAAAGTTACATAATGAACATAATGATGTTCTCTTGCGTGGGATGAAAAGGAGGTGTCATAGCCAACATGCTGGGAATTACACAGAACTCTGGCTAAAAGCTGAAGGGCTTCACTGTAGTAAATATCCTCAGATTACATCCTGAAAGGAGAACATGCCAAAGCCAGTGGAAACTTTGGCTTATTATCAACTTCAGCCCTGGAGAGACTTGCATTGTCTTAGTGTCAGGATAGGAGGTACATGGCCTGCACTTGTCCTGGAGTTAGATTGCCAATTCTGTAAATCAACATGACACCTTTTCAGAGGTTATTGCTGAAATGGTTAGGGTCAAATTTTTGGCCAATCTCTAAATACACATTAGGACTTTCTAAGCATTTTGTATATAACTCCTCTCCTGGCTTCCCCTGGATCCATTCTACACTCTTCTTCCACATAATCTGTGTTCTTCCCCAATTATTTTGCTCAATCTTTTCAATCAATCAATAAGTCACCCTAAATCGTCTCTTAAAGATAGGGTAAAAAGAAACATTAAGATTTCTTTGAAGGTCACATTTTTTTATTGTTATTACACACAGCCATGTTTTTCACCTTGAGGTGAGTTTTTAACTTGAGGTAGCACCAAGTTTTCCTCCAAAGAATATCTTCCTTTTATTCCTTCCAGGAAGCTGTGCCACATGGTTATATGCCAGTGTGAACTTACACACATTATCTTCTCAAAGTTCTAAGAAAAGAAAGAATACAGTTGATAAGATACATTACAAAGCTAATTTTAAAGCAGTTATGAGTTTCCATTTTGCACACAATCCCTTACATATGGTAGAATCACCAAGCTTGGGAGATGGTCTCTTTTCTTTACAGATAATACTGCCTGGTTCAGCAAGTAAGTAATCAGCAAGGATTTACAAACCAATAAGTTAATGAACAAATTCTTTTGACACGGTTAAAAATATTAACTCTAAGTAACCACAGCCTCCTACTCAATCCTCTCAAGGATTCAGAATTGCTAGTTAAGCCAAAGGTGGGGAATAGAATTGGAAGGAACTGAGAAAGACACAGGACTGAGAGTGCAGCACTTTATGGAAGATGATGGAGAGGCTAGAGGGGGAGTTGTGGGGGAATGACTGGGGAAGGAGCTGCGGAGTCCAGGGGTACTCTGAGGACAGAGGTACCCAACGAAGAGTTTTAGGAATTTCTTGGTGTTGTGTTATATTTTGTTTGAAAAAAACAAAAAACTCCTTTATTTAGTATCTCTTCAAGAAACTTCAGTAAAAGCTTACTTTCATTTACGGATTTTACTGTTTGAATTGCATTCATTTTTTTTTTAAATGATTGCAAAAAAGCCAAATTATAGCAAGGGCCCAAATGCCCATAAAGATAAAGAAGACATGTTATACATACATGATGGAATATTACTCAGCCATTAAAAAGAATGAAATCTTGCCATTTGCAATGACATGGAAGGAGCTAGAGAGTATCATGCTAAGTGAAATAAGTCAGAGAAAAATAAATACCATATGCTTTCACTCATATGTGGAATTTAAGAAACAAAACAGATGAACATAGGGGGGGAAGAGAGAGAGCCAAACCATGAAACAGACTCTTTTCTCTTTAAGATTTTATTTATTTATTTGACAGAGAGAGACACAGTAAGAGGGAACACAAGCAAGGGAGGGTGGGAGAGGAAGAAGCAGGCTTCCTGCTGAGCAGGGAGCCTGATGCTGGGCTCGATCCCAGGACCCTAGAATCATGACCTGAGCCGAAGGCAGACACTCAACGACTGAGACACCCAGGTGTCCCCATAAAACAGACTCTTAACTATAAAGAACAAACTGAGAGTTGCTAGATGGGAGGTAGGACAGGGGGTAGGCTGGATGGGTGATGGGGATTAAGGAGGATACTTGTGATGAGCACTGGATGTTGTATGTAAGTGATGAATCACTAAATGCTACTCCTGAAACCAATATCACAGTGTATGCTAACTGGAATTTAAATAAAAACTTGAAGAAAAAAATAAGCATATGCTCTATACTCAATCTAAAAAAACAATAAAAATAAATGTATTCTAAGACATGCCTAATTTTGTATAGTTTTAGGAGGACTTTTGGAGAAATCTACTGTGAAAGAGCTCTGTGCTTTCCTGAGGAACTGCTCTTTATTTTATTTTAAAAATATTTTTATTGTGATAAAATATATATAACATAAAACTTACCATTTTAACTATTTTCAAGTGTACAAATCAGTGGTCTTAGTTATGTTCACATGGTCTGCAACCATTACAATCTTTTTCCAAAACTTTTCATCACCCAAAAAGGAAACTGTATCTATTAAATTCTAGTCAAATTTCTGTCCCTATGAATTTGTCTATCCAAGGTATCTCTTAGAAGTGGAATCATATAATATTTGTCCTTTTGTGTCTGGCTTATTTCACATAATGTAAAGTTTTCAAGGTTCACCCATGTTGTAGCATGTTGTCAATATTTCATTCATTTTTACATCTAAATAATATCCCATTGTAAGTATATACCATATTTTGTTTATCGATCCTTCTATTGATGGATACTTGGGTTGTTTCCACCTATTGTGAATTATGCTGCTATCAAACACTGGTGTACAAGTAAGTGTTTGTATTCCTATTTTCAATTTTCTTGGATATATATCTAGGAGTAGAATTGCTGGGTCAGATGTAATTCTATGTTTAACCTTTTGAGGAAGTGTGACACTGTCATCCACAGTAGCTCCCCCAACCTTTTGAGGAAGTGTGACACTGTCATCCACAGTAGCTCCCCCATTTTATATTCCTACCATAATGCATAAGGATACCAATTTCTCCACATCCTTACCAATACTTTTTTATATTTCCTTGTTTATTGTAGCCATCCTAGCTATTTGTGAAGTGGTATCTCATTGTGGTTTTGATTTACATTTCTCTAATGACTGTGTTGAGAACCTTTTCTTGCATTTGTTGGCCATTTGTTGATATTCTTTGAAGAAATGTCTATTCAAGCCCTTTATCCATTTATGATATTAAATCCTTATCAGGATTTATTAAATCCTTATCTGATATTAAATCCTTATCAGATAGAATTTACAAATATTTTCTTCCATTCTGAGAGCTGTGTTCTCACTCTCTCAATAGTTTCCTTTGATGCAGTTTTTATTTTTGATTAAAACCAAGTTATCTCCTTTTTCTTTTGTTGCCTGTGCCTTTGGCATAGAATTTAAGAAACTACTGCCTAACCCAATGTCCCTAAGATCTATGTTTTCTTCTAAGAGTTTTATAGTTTTAGCTCTTCAGTGTAGTTCTTTGATCCATTTTGAATTAATTTTTGTGTATAGTGTAAGGTGATAGTCCAACTTCATTATTTTAAATGTAGATACCTAGTCTTTCCATACTATTTATTAAAGACACTATTCTCTTTTTACTAAATGATTTTGGCACCCTGGTTGAACATCAACTAATCATAAATGTGAAGGTTTACTTATAGGTTCTCAATTCTTTTCCATCAGTCTATTCTTATGCCACAACCACACTGTTTTGACTATTGCCGCTTTGTAATAAACTTTAAAATCAGGAAGTGGGAGTGCTCCAATTTTGTTGTTTTTCAAGATTGTCTTGGTTCTTCTGAGTCCTTCAAAATTTCATGTGAATTTTAGGATGGGTCTTTCCATCTCTGTAAAAAACACTAATGGGATTTGTTTTTCTTTTTTAGGGCTTGCAATGAATTTGTAGATCACTTTAGGTAGCACTGTAATCTTCACAATGTTCAGTTTTCCAAGTTATGAACACAGGGTGTCTTTCCACTTATTTATGTCTTCCTTAGTTTCTTTAAGCATTATTTCATCTTTCAGTATAAAATTCTTGCACTTGTACCCTGACTAAATTTATTCTTAAGTATTTATTATTTCTGATGCTATGGTAAATTGAATTGCTTAATTTCCTTTTGGAAATTTTTCTTTGCTAGTGTATAGAAACATGAATAATTTTTTGTGTGTTGATTTTGTATCCTATACCTTTACAGAATTAGCTCCAACAATTTTTTTGTATGTGTATGTGATTCTTCAGCATTTATTAAATATAAGATCATGCTACCTACTAATCATATGCCAGTTTGGATGCTTTTGTTTCTTTTTCTTCCCTAATTGCTTTGGCTACACTTTCTAACATTAACTATGTTAAAAAGAAGTGGCAAAAGCAGAGATCCTGATCTTAAAAGGAAAGCTTTCAACATTTCACCATTGTTGTATGAAGTTAGCTCTGGGTGTTACACATATGGCCTTTATCATGATGAGGAAGTTCTTTATATTCCTAACTTATCAAGTGTTTTTAATCATGAAAGGGTGCTGGAGGTTGTCTAATGCTTTTTCTGTATCAATTGAGATAATACATTTTCCTTCATTCTATTAGTGTGAGTATTACCTTCCTTGATATTCATATGCTGAACTACCTGGTATTCCTAAGATAAAACTCACTTGATCTCAATTCAGATGCCTTCTTCCTAACATGACCAGAACAGAACTCCTAGCATTTCCTTCCAACCTACTTCTCCTTTATGGGTTTCTTGTCTGGTAATGGTTAGGTCATTTCCTCAGTCACTCAAGCCAGGAATTTTTATCTTTTCTCACTGATTTGGTTGTCAGTCATCAAGTTCTATAAGGTACCTTTCCTTTTTTTTTTCTTAAAGATTTTTATTTATTTATTTGATAGACAGAGATCACAAGTAAGCAGAGAGGCAGAGAGAGAGAGGAGGAAGCAGGCTGTCCGCAGAGCAGAGAGCCCGATGCGGGGCTCAATCCCAAGAACCTGGGACCATGACTTGAGCCGAAGGCAGCAGCTTTAACCCGCTGAGCCACCCAGGCGCCCCCTATAAGGTCTCTGAGAATCCTCTCATCATTCCACGTATCACCAACTCACCATGTCTATTATTAGTTAAGGTTGCTTTAATCTTTCATTTTATTGTAATGCCTCCAGCCTGGATAGCTTGCCTCTCATTTTCCTTCTCCTTCTCCTATATGCATCTGGCCAAAGCACTCTTTGCCTACTCCTAAAAACCCTAGAACACATGTTAATTCTCTATCTCCTACTTTTAGAGTTCTAGAGTTTTAGGATAAGGACTGTGTATATTCAGTCTTGCAACAATGTTCAGCACATAGCAAAGCTGAACAAATGATTCCTGAATGTCTGAAACAGACCAACAATACCTTAAAGTGATATGATATAATATATATAGCATAATAGACATAGTAAGAAACCAACAATATGTATATATAATTATAGATAAGTGAGGAGTCAAGATGGCAGACAAGTAGCAGGCTGAGGCGACATCAGGCAGCAGGAGATCAGCTAGATAGCCTGTCAAACCATTCCAAACACCTACGAATCCAACAGGAGATCGAAGAGAAGAAAAACAACAATTCTAGAAACAGAAAATCGACCACTTTCTAAAAGGTAGGACCAGCGGAGAAGTGAATCCAACCTGACGGGAAGATAGACCCCGGGGGGAGGGGCTGGCTCCCGGCAAGTGGCGGAAAAACAGAGCACAAAATCAGGACTTTTAAAAGTCTGCTCCACGGAGGGACATCGCTCGAGAGGCTAAACTGGGGTGACGACCTCACGAGGACAGTGTGGACTCAGGTCCCACGGGGTCACAGAAGGATCGGGGGTGTCTGAGTGTCGCAGAGCTCACAAGTATTAGAGCAGGGAAGCCGGCTGCAGAGACAGAGCCGAGGAGTGAACTCTCAACTCGGAGTTACCTTGAACCGTAATCTGTGACATGAGCTGGTGCTCTGTGCATGGGGTCTCCACAAGATCCAGGGAGACTCCGACCTGGGAGAGCCCAGGGATCTGCAGGGTTTGGAGACTCCAGGTAGGACTCTGCCAGAGACAGAGACACTTGGTCACAGGCTGGGTGACCTCAGAGTGCAGCCAGAGGCCAGTGAGACGGGACTGATTGAGCACGATTTTCTCCAAGCGCGGCTGGAGGCTGGGGAGACGGAAGTGATTAAGTGCTTTTCTCTGAAGGCGCACTGAAGACTGGGGCCCTGAGCTCTTGGATCCTCCAAGCTGGAGATTGGGAGGCCGCCATTTTCATTCCCGTCCTCCGGAACTCTACGGAAAGCGTTCAGGGAACAAAAGCCCCAGAAAGCGATCCTGAGAGGATTACTTAGCCCGGCCCCTGGTAAGGGCGGTGCAATTCCGCCTGGGGCAGAGACACTTGAAAATCATTACAACAGGCCCCTCCCCCAGAAGATCAACAAGAAATCCAGCCAAGACCAAGTTCACTTAACAAGGAGAACAGTGGAATTCCAGAGGTGGAGAAAGCAAAGCATGGAATTCTTGGCTTTCTCCCCATAAATATTCAGTCTTGCAAAGTTAATTTTTTTTTTAATTTTTTTCTCTTCTACTAATTTTTAACTTTTACCCTTTCCTCTTTTAATGTTTTTTAACTAGTTTATCTTAATAACTTTCTTAAAAAAAATCTTTTTCGAACCTTTATTATTATAGTCATATTTTATCCTTCACTGTATCTAACTTTATTCTTTGTATACACATAAGGTTTTTTTTTCTTCTTAAAAATCTGGGGTACAACTTCTTCTAACAGATCAAAATACACCCCAAATCTAGTACCGGGCTTGATCTAGTCTCCAGCCCAAGGAAGTTCTCTCCACTTTCTTTTTTTTTTTTTTTAATTTTATTCTCCCTACCAACTTACCTTATCAACTCCTTTGTTAGAAAAAAATTTTCATGTCTATAGTCATATTTCATCCCTTCATTATGTTTATGCTTATATATGTTTTTCATTCTTTAAAATTTTGGGAGGTAGTTTCTTCTAAGAGACCAAAATACTCCCCAAATTAAGTGGGTGACCCTGTTCTAGTCACCAGTCTAATACATATATTTTTTTTCTTTTTTAATATTTTTTTCCTTATCTGTGTTCTCTTTTTTTAATTATTTTTTCTCTTTTCTGAACTTCTTTTTACCCCCTGCCCCCCCACGATTTGGGATCTCTTCTGATTTGGTTAAAGCACATCTTCCTGGGGTCTTTGCCACCCTTTTAGTATTACATTTGCTCCTTCATATATTCTTATCTGGACAAAATGACAAGGCGGAAAAACTCACCACAAAAAAAAAAAAGAACAGGAGGCAGTACCAAAGGCTAGGGACCTAATCAATACAGACATTGGTAATATGTCAGATCTGGAATTCAGTACGAAGATTCTCAAGGTTTTTGCCAGGCTCGAAAAAGGCATGGAAGATATTAGAGAAACCTTGTCAGGAGAAATAAAAGCCCTTTCTGGAGAAATAAAAGAACTAAAATCTAATCAAGTTGAAATCAAAAAAGCTATTAATGAGGTGCAATCAAAAATGGAGGCTCTTTACTGCTAGGATAAATGAGGCAGAAGAAAGAATTAGTGATATAGAAGACCAAATGACAGAGAATAAAGAAGCTGAGCAAAAGAGAGACAAACAACTACTGGACCACGAGGGGAGAATTCTAGAGGTAAGTGATACCATAAGATGAAACAACATTAGAATAATTGGGATTCCAGAAGAAGAAAGAGAGAGAGGAGCAGAAGGTATATTGGAGAGAATTATTGTAGAAAATTTCCCTAATATAGCAAGGGGAACAAGCATCAAAATCCAGGAGGTGCAGAGAATACCCCTCAAAATCAATAGGAATAGGTCCACACCCCGTCATCTAATAGTAAAATTTACAAGTTTTAGCGACAAAGAGAAAATCCTGAAAGCAGCACGGGACAAGAAGTCTGTAACATACAATGGTAAAAATATTAGATTGGCAGCAGACTTATCCACAGAGACCTGGCAGGCCAGAAAGAACTGGCATGATATATTCAGAGCACTAAATGAGAAAAACATGCAGCCAAGAATACTTTATCCAACTAGGTTAACATTGAAAATAGAAGGAGAGATAAAAAGCTTCCAGGACAAACAAAAACTGAAAGAATTTGTAAACACCAAACCAGCTCTACAGGAAATATTGAAAGGAGTCCTCTAAGCAAAGAAAGAACCTAAAAGTATTATCAGAAAGGAACAGAGACAATACACAGTAACAATCACCTTACAGACAATACAATGGTACTAAATTCATATCTCTCAATAGTTACCCTGAACGTAAATGGGCTAAATGCCCCAATCAAAAGACACAGGGTCTCAGAATGGATAAAAAAACAAAACCCATCAATATGCGGCCTACAAGAAACTCATTTTAGACCCAAAGACACCTCCAGATTCAAAGTGAGGGGGTGGAAAATAATTTACCATGCTAATGGACATCGGAAGAAAGCTGGGGTGGCAATCCTTATATCAGATCAATTAGATTTTAAGCCAAAGACTATAATAAGAGATGAGGAAGGACACTATATCATACTCAAAGGGTCTGTCCAACAAGAAGATCTAACAATTTTAAATATCTATGCCCCTAACATGGGAGCAGCCAACTATATAAACCAATTAATAACAAAATCAAAGAAACACATTGACAAGAATACAATAATAGTAGGGGACTTTAACACGCCCCTCACTGAAATGGACAGATCATCCAAGCAAAAGATCAACAAGGAAATAAAGGTCTTAAATGACACACTGGAGCAGATGGACATCACAGATATATTCAGAACATTCCATCACAAAGCAACAGATTACACATTCTTCTATAGTGCCCATGGGACATTCTCCAGAATAGATCACATCCTGGGTCATAAATCAGGTCTCAACTGGTATCAAAAGATGGGGATCATTCCCTGCATATTTTCAGACCACAATGCCCTGAAGCTAGAACTCAATCACAAGAGGAAATTTGGAAAGAGCACAAATACATGGAGACTCAACAGCATCCTTCTAAAAAATGAATGGGTCAACCAGGAAATTAAAGAAGAATTGAAAAAAATCATGGAAACAAATGATAATGAAAACACAACGGTCCAAAATCTGTGGGACACAGCAAAGGCAGTCCTGAGAGGAAAATATATAGCAATACAAGCCTTTCTCAAGAAACAGGAAAAGACTCAAATACACAACCTAACCCTACACCTAAAGGAGC